>CAUYPO010012503.1:0-43932 GCA_963574435.1 Cheirogaleus major
TTAATTTCTTTCTATATTTTTAGTAGAGATGGGGTCTCGCTCTTGCTCAGGCTGGTTTCGAACTCCTGAGCTCAAACGATCCGCCCACCTCGGCCTCCCAGAGAGCTAGGATTACAGGCGTGAGCCACCGCGCCCGGCCCCATGGCTATTTTAAATGGGATTGCCTTCTTGATTTCTTTCTTCACTAGTTTATTGCTATATATAGAAATGCTACTGATGTTTATACTGTGCAACTTTACTGAATTTATTAGTTCTAAAAGTTTTCCAGTAGAGTCTTTAGTTTGTCTATGTTATCAATAAAGAGGAACAATGACTTTTTTCCCCCAGATTTGGTTCTCTTTTATTTCCTTCTCTTGCCTGATAGTACCGGAAGTCCTATCCAGAACAAAGTCCCAAGAAGTGACAATCACCTGTAGGGTTCCCACAACAAACCATACTGAATTGTCCAACAATTCTACTGCTAGCTAATCAATTCTCCATTTATCATCTACTTTTCAGTGCGTGTGTATTTAACGCATACAGTATACTCTTCAAGAAGCCCATCTGCCAGCCTGTCATACCCAACTTCTATACTCACAAAGGAACCACTTAATGATCAGCTGCCACTTATTGTTTGTGGATGGGGAAAGTAAGACCTACCAGTAATGCACCACTGATATGCTGAGAGAATACTCTAACAAGAAAAACTGAATAGAAAAAGACTACCACTGCAGCCAATATGAGCCTATACTAGCGATAAATACTAAACAACCTGGATCAGAGCTTCCAAAACACTAAGTAGTGTCAAAGTATTAGATATTTATTCTAAAAAGTAACAATGCTGGGTCTTACCTAGAATTTTCAAATCAGAATCTCCCGGGGTAGGACATAAGAGATCTGTATTTTTAATAAAGCCTTCTGTTGAGTTTAAGTCTTAGTCATTTTTGGGAACCACTTAATAGATCTTAATTTGTAAGTATCTGGCAATGAGGAAAAATTACCTAATGACAGTGTAGGAAACAGTAATCTTTAACTTGTGGTCTCAGTGAGATTACAGAGGCTATTTCATCATTGAAAAAAAAACAGAATAGAAAAAATGAAAAAGAGGAGGAGGAAAAGGAATGGCCACCATCTGAGAGCAAGAATGAATTCTTTGCAATTAAGAAAAAATATGGAGAGTGTTTAATATAATGGCAGTGAAGAGCAGAATAGAAACCAGTGAAAACCAAATGAGTGAATCAGAGACCAGCAATAATTCTTTATGTAATAAAAATTTTTAACAAAGCAAATAGAGTCTGGGCAAGTTGGCTCACACCTGTAATCCTAGCACTCTGGGAGGCTGAGGTGGGAAGATCACCTGAGCTCAGGAATTTCAGACCAGCCTGAGCAAAGGAGACCCCCTATCTCTACAAAAAATAGAAAAAGTCAGCAGAGCACGGTGGCATGTGCCTGTAGTTCCAGCTACTTGGGAGGCTGAGGCAGGAGGATTGCTTGAGCCCAGGAGTTTGAGGTTGCAGTGAGCTAGGCTGATGCCAGGGCACTCTACCCAGGGCGACAGAGTATGACTCTGTTTCAAATTAAAAAAAAAAAAAAAAAAGACTATAGAAGAATGTGATGGCTTTGTAATTTGTCAATTTGGTGAGGCTGAACTACATTTCCCAGAATTCCATTTCTTATATGGAATGGAATATATACTACTTTTTTTTGGTATAGAAACATCTTTTATTTAGGTAACATGTCCCAAAACAGGTCAGTTAGCAAAACAGATTTAGAGAATATGGCCCTAGGCACAGTCCTCCCTCCCCAAAAATAACCCTGAGGGTGGGCCTTCCCCTTCCACCCTTGGGCTCCTTAGGTATAAAAAGATGATTTGGCAGTTCAGTATTCATCATATGAGCATGGGGCACCAGGTCCGTGTCCTGTATTCCTAGGGCACGGCCGCAGCAGAGGGCTGCAGCTCTCCAATCCTTCCCCCACGCCAGCCTAGAAAACATTTCTGCCCCACCCCAGGATCTGGGATCAAAATAAAGAACAAGCAGGCCTCCTCCATTGAGATGTTGGGCAGGGCTCAGTGCCACATCACTGTGCTTTGAGAAAGAGGGAGGGGATTTTTTCTGTTCTAAGTAATTGCCCACCTAACCCTCAGAGGTTACGAGCCTCCTTCCATAACTATCCACATTTTGTAGGTGGGGAAACTGAAGCACAAAGGGATTATGTGGTTTGCTCAAGACCACACGGCTAGTTAAGTGCTGGAGCTAGGTTTCACACCACGTTCACCGGCTTTAGGGTCCACCCTTTGAATATCTACAAATTGCAGAGTAATTAAACTAGAAAAACTACCCATTGTCTAAATACCTGTTGCTAACGTGCTTCTGAAACTTAATGTATTTATAGTCATGAGCTGCACGATGATATTTTGGCCAAGGACAAACAGCATATATGACAGTCATTCCTTAAGATTTTAAGGGAGCTCAAAAATTCCTATTACCTAGTGATTTTGTAGGGCAGCCCTTTACCTTTTCTATGTTTAGCTATGTTTAGATACACAAATATTATCATTTTGTTACAGTCACCTATAATATTCAGCAAAGTAACAAGTTGTACAAGTTTGTAACCTAGAAGCAATAGGCTATACCATATAGCCTAGGTGTGTAGCAGGCTACACCTTCTAGGTTTAAGTACACTCTCTGATGTTCACAAAACAATGAAATCACCTAATGATGCATTTCCCAGAACATATCCGTGTTGTTAAGCAATGCCTGACTATATTTATCAAGTCTACGTATTTATATTTTCTAATTCATTAATTTATATTGCTGTAATACAATTCATATGCTTGGTCTTTTTCTTTTTTAAATGTATCACCTTTCCTAAATGAAAAAAATGTATACTCCTAGAAAAATTCAAACTAAACAGAAATGAAGAAAGTAAAAACACCTCATCATTCCTGCTTCTGCTACACTTCGTTGTACATAATTCCCGGCATTTTTTGTGTATCTATCGCTGGAAGGAAGGAAGGGAAAAGGCTTTGGGGAGAGTTACACAAGAGGCTTTAGTTGAACGATGGGTATATAGGTATTTGTTTAATTATTATTTATACTTTCTTATATAACATTCCTTTGTAATGTTTGATTGAAAAATAATTTGATTGAAAAAATAAACAGGCTGCCTTTCACCACAAATGACATACTTATTAATATAGTCACCAAGTTTACTAAACTTTCTAACAGCAATCAGATATAAAAGTACATCTTGCTACTCCACAATTCCCAGGATTACCCTTAGAAATTTGAGCTATACGCTATGGAAGTGCTTAAACAACACGTAAAGAACACTTGCATTCAGAATTACCAGCTGCAACTCCATAACTTCATGCACTCTCAGGAACAAGCGTGACAACATATTCTTTTCCAGGACATTTTAATAAAAGTAATATTAAACATAGCCATATACTATAATAAAACCACAGTTAGTCTGCGCTCAAACACTAAATATTCCCTTTGTACTGCTAGTTTAAAAAACAGAAACAACAAGAAAAAGATGTGACAGGCACAGGCCTAAGAATGTTCGTACATATTAGCTCCTTCAATCTTTATGCTAAACAGTTGAGGTGGGAAATTTTATTCTCATGTGACAGATAAGGAAGCTGTGACTCAGAGAGGTTAAATAATATGCCCCAGGTCACAGGGTCACTAAGTGGAAGCTCTTATTTCCAACCCAGGCTCTTGTGTACAAGTCTAGTGTTCCTTCCATTATACCATTAAATAGGTTGATTTTCCTTGTGGGAAGCAACAGAAAACCACCATGGATGATGAAAAAAGGAAAAGCGTGGTGGGTAATATACAGAACTCCCAGGAAGGCCAAAGAGCCAGATTTGGGGCAACACAGAGAAAAACTCCCCAAATCATGGCACAGACCCAGTGGAGAGAAGACACTACTCCTGTCACTGATGAGCACTAGAGAACACAAGCTGGGAACGTGGGACGTTCTGACTGATGCACCAGCACTGCTGTCCCAGGAATGCAATCTGTCTGCAGCCACTGTGCCAACCAAGGAAATGACCTTGAGGTTGTGCCTTCCTGTGACCCTAGGAGTCTGGATGATGTGCTTGCAATGTGGTAGGAAAGCAACTAAATGGCATTTTCAGTGTTTTCAGCAAGAGGTAAGGACTGCCTGCAACAAGACTCATAAGACGAGAGAATATGTCTGGATGGACGTCCAGATACTGGGTTGTCACAAAGAATGACCAATGTTCACCGAAAGACCACCCTTTGTTCCACACCAACATGTATTTTTTCTTCCTCATACTTTTTCTCTCCTACCCTCATAAAAAAGCTCTTGCCTAACATAACGCAACCATCTTCATCTCATCTAAAATCATTCAATCCTTCCCTCCTCCAATGGTGGAAACCCCAAATACCTTTTAATTCATGCATCCAGCTGTAAGTCCAAAATCTTTTCTAATACTATCATTCTTCAATATTCTGTATTCTGTAGACAAAACTGTAAAGTGAACAGTCATTAACATACACAATGTAAGGTAGTAGGGAAGAGAAAGAGGAACAGAGAAGAAAACTTGTTAAGATATATAGATATACATGAGACATAGTAGGTAAGAAAATATGGGCAAATGGGCATGGTGCTATGGTGGGTATTTTTCCCTCCTCCTTTGCTCTTTCCAGGTTTTCTTCAATTTCATTCTGCTACTCACCTGACCAAGTTTCTTTATCCAATATGATGACCTAAACCTTCATTCCTGAGGGATCTGAGATATTGATGTATTCTTTCATTACATTTTATCACTGGAGCAGTACAAGACGGCACCCCAAAGCATCCCCTGGGCTCCGTGCTCTTTCTTGTTGCTATTAGACAGTGGTATTTATTGACAGGAACAATCTCCCATGCCAACCTCGAACACCATCTTTCACATATTTGTCAAATGGCACAAGAATTCTGACATGGCTAGGTGGGCTGGCTCACCCTCCAATTCAATGCAGTAACTTCTCTTCCCCAATGGAAGCCATCTTCCTGTGGGTGCTAAGCCTCTACAGTAGGAGATCCCAGAATTTCTGAGATGGGAAATGTCCCAAATATGATTGAGAGGCATTCACCATTCCAGTCATTTCTTCACCTACCTGATTCCAGAATTGTACCTGCAGGGAGTTTTCTTGAACTTGATTGTTCTTGAAATGACTCCTGATTCTCACTCCTCTAGCCTTCCCGTGATTTCATAAGCTCCTAATTACCTGCATTAAAGCCCTTTCTACTAAAATACCTGGAGTGATTTTTGTTTTCTGCACTGAACCCTGAGTGATACAGAAAGTAAAACTTTTGTGAGGTCATTGGCTGTATCTGTAGGAGAAACCATTCCCTTTTCTTTCTCCTTGGTTGTCAAACTTATATATTCTGTACATGACAGACATAGAATCACACATTGTTCAAAGCATACATCACATCCCACCTGACAGTACCTCAACTTCACAAGGTATTTTCTGATCTGAAGCTGTAACAGAGTCTTTAATAGGCCATTCTACCATTTTGGGTGACTACATATACTGCAAGAAATGATTTATTGGCCCTTAGTATTCATTTCTATTTTTTTCTATATGCTTTCCTGATCAACAGAGGCTGGAAAATTTAAATCACATTTCACAACTCCGCTGCCATTTTTAGCAGACCACATGAATCTCAGCTGCTTCAACCATTGCTTTACTTTTCTGGATGCAAAATAGGCTCATGGTCAAAACTATGTCATGTAGGACACTACTATGGTAAATAAAGCCTGCAGTGAATCTATGAATGGTGGGGCAGGCTAAAGCACGGCAGGCAAAGAAGGCAAATTCAAAGCTACTTTTGTTCCCTCATTATCTATAATATGTTGATATACTTAGGCTCTGGATAATCCCGCTGGGTCTGGTACTACACTGGGGGCTGCAGCTAGCAGGTTGGGCATTCAGTCATGGCAGCTGACAATGGCAGTTAAGGTGATTTACAAGTTGAGGTCAGGTACCCCAAGTATATTTGGAACACTGAAACAATCAATTTCAGGTTACTGCTAATTTATCATGCAGAACCAGTGTCCATTTCTTTTCCCCTTCCCCCAATCAACTGGTCATGGGAACCTCCCCTTGAGACCGTAAGTGAGTTGAGAAAAATCCACTTGAGCTAGATCCCACATAAAGCACCCCCACTTGAAAGTGTATTGCAGTTTAGTACACCCAAAAACATGGCTGGGTGAATTACACAGCATGCACCATGAGCAGCTCAGGTTGAATAGTTATCTCTCATGTCATGGTCAAACATTTACTCTCTTTAAAGCAAGTTTAGAGCTATTTCTCAATAGACTAATTACTTAACCAAGAACATGACTTTCAGCCCAAACCCCAGGGGCTTTTGCTATGTTTTTCCTAATTAGACTTAATATAATCTTCATACAGCATCGCAGTATGTCAAGATGCTTTGAGTAATGGTCAAAGAAGTATCCTCTGGCAGGCAGAGAAATCCCTCAAGAAAAAAAATGTAAATTCTGGCAGTTGCAAGTTTTCTTGAAGTGGTGACAGGGTAAGGGTAAGGGGCTACCAGTGAGGCCCTGACAGCATCTGGTACACACAGTAAGTGGCTTCAAGCAGCACAGCCAAATGCGGTATATGTTGCTTTCAAAATAAAAATAGACCCACTAAGTGCTGTGTTTGTTTCTTAATGGTGGAGCATTCAAACTGCAGTAGATAACCTAAAATGTTCCAAACCACTGAACCCTCCAGAAACTTCACTTGCAATTAGACCCTTGTATTTTCATGAACATATCTCCCATTCTCTGGAGTGTGTCTTGCCAAAGTATCTAGAGTGTCTGCTACTTCATGTTCTCCAGATAACATCAGCATAAAGTCATTAAAGTCATGACTAGCTTGGTATCTTTTGGGTTAATGGGATGATGAAGTTCCCTAGAGATGAAACTGTGGCTCAAAGAGTTTTCGTAACTCTGAGGCAAAGTAAAGCGAAAGTATACTGTTATCCTTGCCAAGTAAAGTGCTACTGCTGTTCTGTATCTGAGATAGAGACAGCAAGAAGTGCAAGATCAATAGTTCAGACTCTATTCATTTGCTTCATTAAAGACACCACATCTGGAAAACGTGATTTAACTGAAGTCATTGCCTATTAAGTTTATGATAATCCACCAGCATTCTCCAAGACCTATCCACACTAGAGAGTTATTTCAAGAAATGATAGGAATCAACATCTTGCCTCTTTCAAGTGACTTATAAAGACATCTCTCTTTAAAGTTTCCCCAGGGATGTGATATTGCTTTTCAATAATTCTCTTGGTATTGAGAGGAATTCCAGTGGTTTCCACCTCATTGTTTCCAATATAATAGGTCAGGACGCATTACGGGGTTTTGCTATTGCTGATAGCAATTGCATTCCAACAATGCAATTGGATTGCATTCCAACAATGCATTCATGAATTAAAAGAAATAAATGAGGGATGCATTAATGTCCCACTGGGCCTACCATAAGGCATATTTGGGCTTAATCTCCATCACCTGAATTTCATAAAACCCATATTCTGACAGAAGAACCACAGTATGTTCAGAGTCACCAGGACTTAGTGTTAGCTCAGAGCTAATGTCTAATATTTTCTGAAAGGTCTAGGGTTTTTCCTTTCCTCAAATGCCCAGTGACTCAGGTAAAGGGTTCGGGCCCCTTTGAAAAGGATAAGAAGATTTATAGACACTAACAGACGTTATTGTAGATTTCTCCCTCTCAAGGGTATCTGGCCTCCCCTTTATTTAAAGAATTCTGAAACTGTAAACTTGAATAGATGGGGGACTTTGTTAAGAGGCCATGACCATTGTGCTGATTCAATTTAGGCCTCACTTCACCAGGTATGCAATTGTTCTCGATTGCTCATATTAAGTAGAACCTATCTGGCCATTTTTTAAATCCTAGCTACCCCCAAATATCAAAGCTGGTCAAGCCATTATCACACTAGCTCTGATGCATATTACGATGACCTTGTCACTAGTGGTTATGAGTTGCTACTTAAACTCTGCCACCCTGAGATCCACGTTACCTCACTGAAATCATGGAATCTCATATCTCACACCAGCATCTGTAGCTTACAAAGAATGACCACTTTGATGCTCTTCCAAGACCGGAATATTCTCATTAATGTATGTCTGAATACCTGAAAGGATAACCTTCTGAATCCTCTTAGAGGACGTGGTAGAGTTAGGCAGACATGATAAATGCCTAGCACGGCACTGAGCGTGCTCACTTGAGCTACCATGTTAAATACAGAAGCGTGGTAAATCAGTCCATATCAATAAATTCAGCCAAATTTAAAGTTATATTCCTTTTCCCTTGTTCTTTTGCCTTCAGAATCCATTCATGCACGTATTGTCAGATTTTTGCAAATAAAAATTAGCAAAATCTCGCAATTTTGACTTTGTAATTGGTATTTCAGGGCATGCTGGGATGTGTGTTTAGATAAAGGTCTGGGGATGGTGCATGATGTTGAGAACAGGCCACAAGGAGTGTTGGATTCCCTCAGCAAGGAGGACATTCCAGTTTTCGAGTAAGACATGGCAAGAAAGCTCTTCGGCCAACAAATGAGACTCACAGTTTGGATCCCACTGTACTCTGATCCTTCCCCATGTTTCCAACCCAACGCTGAGGTTTCACCTTTCATACCTGGCAGTGAATTCAAATGACTTGGTAATTCAGCAACCTTGGGGGTCAAACCTCGAGTTTACCTTGCATTTCTTCCACTCTATGGCTTCAAGGGAGAAGATATTCTTTTGCTGCTATAACAGAAAGTTCCCACCTAGGCCAGGAATTGAGAACTTTGAGCTTATACATTCTTTGTCTTTAAACTGCCCAGGTAATATTGGAAGCAAGCAGGGTTAGTCCTCATTTATTTATCAATTAATATCTTGAGTCACAAGTAATAGAAACCTACGTTGGCTTATTCGAGCAAAGAGGATGCTTATTAAAGAATCGTGTCTAGCTCTCAGAACTGTCACAGAAGTTGAAGATCCAGGTTCAGAGGTACAAAGCTAGGAGTACTATCTACAATCACAGCAGAGACCTGTTCTAGTGAGGGCATCTCTACTGTACAGTTGCTTCCTGGATAATGCAGCCCATTGTGCAGACATCAGTACACACTAGACAACACGACACCAGTCACACTATCATTTCTCCTCCCCAGGAACCCAATCTTTCTACACCTGCCATCTCAACTCTGTACTGGGGGCATCTCATGAGCAGAACCTGGGAACACACCTGTATCCTCACTCTAAGGCCGCTTTGGAACGATTATGTCTCTAGTGGGAGGGAGGCTGCCACTACGACGTAACATTGCAGAATTCCCCCAACACAGGAGAGAGATTGTGATAACAGAGATTGATCAAAATACCAACTATTATCCCGCAGAATAAATGCAAACAGAAGTCAGGAGATAAGTGGTTTTCTAGAATTGAAGACAATGCATAAAATAATACCTTGCCCATAAAATTAACAGATTTAAAAAATCAAAACACTCAATGCTGGCAAGATATGGGGAAAAGACATTCTTATACCCTGCAGAAGTAGCAGCTTTCTGGAGAGTAACAAAGCGGCACACATCTCAAAACCTTTTCATTTCTTCTTTTGTACATGTTAGTTTTCACAGGTTTTTTAGTACTACCTATTATTCAAGAAAGTATTAAGTGAAATTTCAAACAACATTACCAAGCATTCAGGCAAAACAAAGCTCACGTTCTACCTTCTCTTTTGGAGATCACCATCAAATACCATTTTCCCCATATTCATGTATTTGTTCAGCAAGTATTCATTGAGCATTGGCACATCCACTTTATAGTAACAGTTGCCAGTTGTGGTGATGATATTTATAATTCTTTTTGTCAACTGCATTTTTTAATCGATAGAGAAACGAAGATGCCACGTTGGTTTCTTCAAGTTCTCAGGGTGAAGTTGAGCTGGCATCTCAAGTCCTAAATGCTTTTAATATTCCCCAATTGCCTTGCTATAAATTAAACTGACAATGGGCATTGGACATTTGCATAGCATAGATTCCCCCAAATATTAGGGGCTGAAACCCCAAGGATCTAAAGCCCTGAATTCACTGCCAACAGCACATTCTACTAAAGTTCTATCTAATTACAGATCTAGGGTTCCAGTTGTTCACAGACAACACAAAGGGTCAGTTGCACGTAAATACTGTATTTTAACAGAGGCTGATTTCACCTCTCGCCACCGCCCTCCAGGTATTTGGTTTACTGGTATCAGGCACCAAAAGAATAGCCCAGCGTCAAAGAGCTATGTAAGGAATGCCAAGAGTGCTCTCACCTGGTTGGGGACTTCAATATTTTTTGTGACATTGTGGAGTTCTTGATCATTGTTTTTGGTATTTGAAATTCTTTTGGGACAATCCAAAATTTAGCAATCATGTCAAGGAGGCTTCCTTGGCAGGTGTTCTAGATGGGTCTGCCCATGAAACCGATAAATCGAGAGATTTATTTCCTCAATAGGTCCAAATCATCATTACCTTCCTTCTCTTGCCTTTTGGAGGGAAAGAACTTTACCCTTCTATGTGATTTATTCTTTTCATGGGCATCCATTCAGCGCTGAGCTATTGTTTCAGAACAGGGAAAATGTATTCCTTTTACAGGTTTATTCCTTCGACTGGAATTTGTTTAAGTAGGTTCCACTGCACAAACACAAAAAGCCCTAATACATGCAGACTGGGTCGGCCTCATGCCATCAGATGTCACCGCTGACGGGTGATGGCACTTATATAGATTTACACAACAAAAACTACATTAAAAATGTTCAGGTGGTGAGACAAAGGCACAAAGGCCTAGAAATTCACAGCTCAGGATTTAAACATACTATATCTAAGAGGAATGGAGTGCATTAGGGTAAAAGGAAGGTGACAGCGTCCCTATTGTACCTACAGTACTAGACACTTAATCCCTAACTGAATTTCCTGGTGGTGCTCGCTTTGTCTCATTCCTGGGGGCTTATGTTTTTTAATGATATTATTGTTGTGTAAATGTTCTTGTTTTATAAAGTAATTTCGGGTTGATTATCGTCTGTTTATGCAATTAGTGCAATTACACCTAATTACAGAGTAGGAATAACATATATAATTAGTTTATTAGAGGTATAACTGTGATATGGAACCATTTTAAAATCTTTTTCAACTTTGTTAACAAATATTCCATGAATGTGAAAGCAAAATATTTAGATGCCAGCTCTCTTATATATATATTTTTTTCATATGCTCAGTAATAATGAGATTTACTGCCTGTCAAATTTAGTGTTAAAAATCATAGTGCTGTATTAGAGGGAACACAGATCTAAAAATTGTGCTTAAGAAAATTAGAAACACTCTCTGGTGTTTTCTTTAAGGCTTGGTTTTGTAAATCTCTCTTCCATTAAGATTTCTTACCTATGGAGCGTCACCCTCAGGTGAATTTTGACAGTAAAGTTATAAACCCAGTGAAGAGATTTATATATAACACCATGACATATAATACCTGCTTGTGTTATATGACATTCCTAACTAATAATATTGCCCCTTTTACCCTCATGTTTGATTTCTTCATTTGATTCAGAACCAAAGGAGAACTAAAAGATGAACTAAAAATGCTTTGACATTTTTTTAAAAAAAGAAAAGATGATAGAAATAAGATATATGATATATGCTTCTAAAAATCAGCCAAGAGGGTTATGAAGATTTGTAGTAATACAGTTGCTGAAAGAAAACAAACCAAATTCAAATGTAGGAAACGCCTATTAATGTAGGTTATTCGCATTTATTTCCTCATTAAATTTATTTCTCTGCTATTGGTCACTTAAGAGAATATGATTAACCATTCCTTCACTTCGCAAAATATAAAAACTAAAAGATGCAATATAAATAAACTGAATGCAGAGATTTGCTGCTTTTGAATTATGCGGAACATTCTCCCATGTGGATAAAAAGCATCAAATATCCTCAATTATTGCTCACTGCTGAGGCAAGGATTAGAAGGTCTAATTTACACCATTGGAAATTTAAGCAATAATATCAGAGAAGCAACACTTTAAACATTAGCAACACATTATGGTAAAAAAGCTACTCTTCGCCTTTTGGATCTATAGCAAGTTTATGAACAGTGAACTCCATCTTTATCAGAAGACCATGTGTTCTCTGCATTTGGTCTACAAACTTGTAGCAAAATGGACGCTGGGCTTCAATTATTAAAGCAAAATAGCACTTATGATTTTAGTCTTTTAGCTAAGGTAATTATTCTTTTAGAATCACTCTAAGCATGTTCAACACATAAATTTGTTGAATGAATGGAACAAAAAAATTTTCTTTAAAATTCAAGGTCCAAAGGTTTTTTTAACTTAAGATCAACAGGAACTATCATCACTAAAAAAAAAAAAAAAAAAAGAAAAGAAAGAAAGAAAAGAAGAAGAAGGCAAATGTTTTCATTTGTTTTTTGACTTCTCTGTAAAAAAAAAAATCTTGATCTAGAAAATTTAGTCATTAACATTTATGAAAATTACAACACACCCCTGTAAATGATGCATATTAGGGCATACATTTCTGAGTATAAGGACCATGCTTTGTCATTTTTTCCCTATGGTACCATGAACATCTTATGTAAAGGAGTTCCCCAGTATATAGCTAGTGAGTGAAAAAAGTGAGTGAGTGAGTAAATGAATGGAAGATCAAAACATGCAACTAATTTTTTTTGCACAGAATAAACAAATTGACAATCAGCTTCCCCCCGCCCTTTATTTTCTTCCTACTTTTCTTTTTAGAAGGACTTACTAAGTTGGTATCTTAAAAGTCAAATATTCAGACTTTCCTACCCTACGATCTATTAAATTGCATAAAGCGAGGCCACATTCCAACGTGTCAGGCTCAAAACAGTCATCAAGAGATGTTAGACTGTGAAGGTTCAGAAAGAGACACAGATTCCCTGAAAAAGTCTTATAGCAGTCCAGAAAAACTCCTTCAAACACAGACACAATCACAGTGATTAAAAAAAAAATAATGATACCATCTGGCAAACAACAGGTGCTTAATATTATTATTTATTCCCCTCCCATCCTCTGCTAGCTTCCCAACAGGCGGCAGAGCCCATGTTTGAGAAGAAGCTACCTGGGTAAGGGAGATGAGTGGGTCTACAAGAGCCCCTCAGTGGGCTCTTTTGCTTTGTGCTTCCCTCTGTACCAGGGTATGTATGCCAAGGAGGCGAACCAGGCAGGGAGAAAGGAAGAATCTCCATCCACCATCAGGAGGAGGCAGCAATATGAGATAAGCGTGAGGAAAAAGGAAGAACGTGACTATGGAACGGCTAGCCCCAAACATACTCGTTTTTACTTTCCTGCTATACCCATAAATGTTTGCAAATGTAATGAACAATCAACTTGCAGTTGGCATTCATCTGTCAAAGCTGATACAGACCAAACAAAAAGAAAAATGTCTTTTCTATCTGGACTTTAGCATCTGGGGACAAAGTTAGCAAATTAAGGAATGGGCTGTGCAAGACCAACTCTCGTTTCTTCACCTGGGAAGCATGTATTCCACCATCATGCCTGGACCCGGCATGCAACGCGCTTCCCTTCCACCCTGTGGCCTAGACATGAACCCTATTGTGCAGATAAGGGGGGCTGTGAATTGCATGCTTTTCAGACAAAAGCAATACAGCCCTAAGTTTGCAGACTTGTTTCAGCTGTGCCCCGCTCCTGGGGAGGTGGGGTTACCCTACCTAAAATTTTGCAAAAGACCTAAGCCAGATGGGATGGAATTCACAGATAGTACTGACAGCCCAATGATTAAACAGAAGCATCCATGATTCCCAACATAAAAACTGCATTCAGACTGTGTCTGACCAGTGCAGTGATAAAAAACAAAAAAAAAATCCTGCATGATATCCTAAAAGGAGATGTGATAAAAGGGCTAATAATCACTGGATCCCATTAGGCGCTTTTATGTACATCAGATGAGGAATGGATTGCTTATCTCTGCTCTTGGAATTAGATCCATAAGTGTGAAAATTCTAACAACTTCTGCAAAGTTTGCTAGCCTCTCTCTCTCTCTCTCTTTCTCTGTCTCTCTCTCTCTCTCTGGTTCTGAAACTGCTATACCTTGCTGTCTTACTCCGTCATTACTTTTTGAAAGAAGTCCATCACCCATGACAGCAAGATATTAAACTTTGAAAAATGCCTTTCCATATTTTCTCCCATAAACCATCAGTTTAAAAAAAAATTGGAGATTAAAAATGGAAACATTTCCCTGGCTTTATACTAATGTGGCATTTACACATTCTTCCACACCGTTCGAATGCACTCACCAGACTGGCATCCATTCTAAGCACAGTGTAAAGCCTAGAAAGGCATTTATGCTTTCCAGGTGTGCTTGACTGGTTTATTTATGGTCTGACTTCCTTTCATAGTGTGAGAAACCTTAGCCTTCTGCCAGCTGCAAAGGATTGTTAAGAAGAAGCATTTTTAAGTTAAAAAATACAGAGCAACACTTCTTTTTCTTCCCCCCCACCCCCTGTACAACCCTCCACCCCACCCTAACCCCCACCACACTCCATGCACCTTCTTGCATTGGTTAGTCCGTGACATGTCTAAATAGGCATTTAACTGTACTCGCCATCAGAGAAGGTGCCCCATGCAGGCAACAGTATATTAACTTAATGAATGCCAGAAAGGACCAGAAGGAGGGTAGGGGGAGCTGTTAACTCCAGCCCGAGTTATCCTTCCGGAGAGCACTCATCACATTCTGTGGAAAAATACACACACACACACACACACACACAGGCACACACACACGCACGCACACACACACGCACCTTTCTCTCATTCTTTGGTTCTGGCGAAGCTGGAGGTCATCATGACAAAACACAACAGAAAGGCACATTCTGATTTGCAAAGAGGCCATGCAATAAGCTTATGTTTTGTGCACACAGTCACATATACCAAGTTTAAATGTTTTCTCATCCATGACAAGTATCAGAAGGTCCCCGGCCGTATTGCCTTGTCTGACTACGTAAGTCGTTCCAATTAAAGGCCACTATTTGCCTCTTTGGTGGCCATAGTACACTCCAAATAGTTAGATATAAAGATAAAATAATCTTGAAAGATTTTTTTATTCCATAAAACGAAATATATTCTAATTTAAATAATATGTAAATAATTTTTCACTTATATACAGAGGTAGATAAGAACTTGGACAGAAATAACTGGCTCTTACACCCACCCCACCGCCCACAAAAGTGGCACTCATTATAGACAACTTTTTAAATGTTTCTGGAATTACTAGGGCTTTAAAAACATTATTTGACAGAGTCCTTTATAACAACTAGATCTCAAAAAAGGAGGCGGCATGCGAACGACAGCAAAGATGTGATATAATTGAGTATCAGCAATAAAAAGGTTGACAAGACTTGAAAATTTTAAATTAAAAAAAAGTGATCGAATCCAAACACAGATCCCAGGAAAATCTGAGTGCTTAAATAATAAGATCACAGAATAGGTATGTTTCTTGGAAAAGAAAACTCACTTTTATTGGGCAGGCGTGGTTCTTAAAAAAAAAAAAATTGCCACATAATTTAGAGATCCGCGGGAATCTCTGGCATTTCAAAACTTGAGTGGAGCCTTTGGAAAAAGCTCATCACAGCTTTTTTTCAATCTTTGAGGAAGCTGGCACTCCTGGATGGAGTTGTTAAACAGCCGGGCCATGCCAAAATTCATCATAGCACTGCCCCAGGGAGGCTGCTAGCTGCCTGACCCGAGC
Source organism: Cheirogaleus major (assembly GCA_963574435.1). NCBI lineage: Eukaryota > Metazoa > Chordata > Mammalia > Primates > Cheirogaleidae > Cheirogaleus > Cheirogaleus major. The sequence goes on from CAUYPO010012503.1 coordinate 15,784, forward strand.
AGCCGCAGAGTTGGGCTGGAACAAAAGGCTAGCATCCATTTCAAAAAGAACCCCAGGAAGCATCTGCGGGAGGATGAAGAGCTTGGAGGTGGAAGCCAGGAGACAGTGGGAGTGAGGAACGCACTAGCTAAGGCAGGCAGACAGAGCCGTGGAGGGGAGGAGGCCCAGCCAGCAGGTTTACTGGCAGAAGTCACACACATGATTGCTAGGCGATGGTCAATTTCCAGACAATAACTGCAGCCTCGCTGCAAAGCAGTAAAGATGAGAGATTGTGAAGAATGCATCTTCACACAGAAAAATGACAGACAAGAAAAGGGAAGAACAAGGAAAGGAGGGAGGAAAGGAAGTGAAGAAGGAAAAGAAGGAGAGGGAAAGAAAAAAGGAAGATGAGTAAGGGAAGAGAGGAAGGAAGTGAAGAAAGAAAAAGAACATAAAAGTTGCAGGGAGACACTTGAAGAAAATAGAGCTTATCAAAATGAATTACCAGGAATCTATTTACAGACTGTGGAGTCTATCTTAGGCTGGCTGATGGCATGCTATTCCTTTTCTGTGTGTGTGCTGTCAAGAAGTGTCACCAATTGCTAATAGCATTAAAACTTTTATCACTTAATTTTATTAATCTCATTCGGGTTTAACATTACCAGCACATGACTGTAAATAGCAATGACATTACCATCCAGGTTGATATCAATGCTACTGAAAGGCATTATGTAAAATCCAATCTACCAGCAGCAAGGAAGGTTCTTACAAACCTTTACACTGTGTTGAGCAAAAGCCTTGCACAGATTCACAAAACCATGATTTCCTATGATATAGCATCCCCTGGCCTCAGATGTCCCTCTGGAATGACTTGTCACCCTCCAGGATTTAAAAAACAAGTCTCAAACATCCAAGGAGCAACTTAAGAAAGGGTTAATGTACCTTTAAATATTGCATGATCTTTAACCCTTTCCTTCTGTTTCTGCTCTTCTTCCAAAGTTAAAACAATTCTTTCACAGAAAATTTTATCAATACGTTTTTAAAACAGCAATGCTAGTGTAAAATGAGGTTCTTGCTTCAGATAATTTTTTTAATTATTCCCTCCAATAAGTGCTTCATTGTTATATAAGTTCACATCATTGAGGACTTGAACTGTCTTAGGTGGGCTGAAGTTCTTTCAGATCATCTTCGATCCCTAGCAAAACCAGTGGGGTACAACCACCATCCAGAGAAGGTCGTTCCACTCCATTCGGTCAAACTTGTGGAGTTCCTCCAGAATTTATACATTTTTATTCATAGATGAGAATTTTAAGTAAAAGCCACTCTGATGGCTCCAAAAACTCTACCAGGTTACATCACACAAAGTGCCCAACTGTCCCCCACTCTATTTTCAAGGTGCGGAGAGAGGATGATTCTAATAAGATGTGTGAATTGCATCTTGAGAATGAACACATCAGTAAGATTGCGAAGAATTATCATGACAATTAAAAGCCTTCAGTGTGGTGACGTTTTTGTTAAAACACAGATATATAAAAATTAAGTTTGGGGAAGTTGGGCAATTTCACCAAAGGATCCTCTGGAGTAGAAAGTAGCATAGAAATCTCAAAAAGATGACAAGAGGCATTTTTGAAGTGGCCCAATTAAGTTGGTTTAAATATCTGAAAAACCACTACTAAAGATTATCAGGTTTTTTTTAAATGATGAATCCACTATATAAACAGACAAATTGCACTGGGGAACTCATGAATTTAATTATTTTATGCTTTGTGTCAGCACTGAGTTTTTGGAACTTAGGTTAAATTCAGGTGTGACTTCTAAGGAGATAGGGATAAAGTTCTGTCTGGTAATTTAAAGCTGTTTCGGGTGACTTTTATTAAGCTGAACACTGTCATCTTCCAACATATTTTCTAGTATTTATCCAGAGGTATCTCTATGTTTAGAGGTTTATCCTAAACAATACAACTTCCTTGAGAAAATAGGTGCTTAGCCTAGGCTTATTGCTACTTAACCATGGCCTCAATCAACCAATATTTATGAGTGCATCCTAGAATAATTACAACTAACGTTGCTAGGCATCTTGCAGTTTACCAAATGATAGGATATGCTTCTACATTATTAAATTATTAAATTTCACCAGACTCTTGATGAATTTTTGTCTCCCAAATTATAGGTAAGGAGGTTGAGGCTCAGCTTAACTAAGAGTCATCGATTTCTCTGACATTACACCAGTCAAGAGGCAAAAATCAGAATTTGAACCAGGCTCCACCTCCAAACCTTCAGATCCTACAGTATGATACAAGGAAGTCCAAACCAGGGTTCCAGCCCTTGGTGACGAACAACCCAGCTGTAAAAATAAATACAGTGAAAACTGTATGAGATGTAAATCACACTTTAAGGCACAATAGGTGTCAAAGCACTTTGCATCAAAACACTACCTCTCCGGTGGAAACAAGGGTCTTCAGGAAATCTATCTTACTTAAAAGAAAGAGTTAAATAAGCCAGCAAATGCCAACAAGTGTTCTTCGGCTAATGCAGGGAGGTGGTCTTGGCAATCTCCTAGCCTCTGAAATTTTGCTAATTGTTTTTCCAAAGGAGTCTATTTCAAGCACTTACTCTTGAGTAAACCTGAGTATGCCATTTTTTATAACAGTTGCACAGCTACCAGTGCAGAGGGGAATTTTTTTTTTTTAAGCAGCTGCCAACCACACCCCAACCCCAGGCAGCTGTCTCACTTATGAGCTACTGGTCGTGACAAGAAGGGTGGATGGTGCATTATAAACCATCACCGTTCAAGACTACGCAAAGTCTTGCCGATTGTGGCCAGAGGTGGGCGTGGGGCACAGGAAATCATATATAGGTCCACTGTTGCCATCTAGGGTTGTAAGTGACAGGGATCCAAACATATATCCTCATTTAAATGTCATTCTTCAATGGACTGGTTCATCAAAGGATCGTGTGCAGCATACAATAACGGGACACACACATTCCAACTGGAAAGAGAGAGGCAGTTATTTACACTTCATCTCTCTAGCCGTGTCCTAAGCGCTGTGGCCAGGAGGGACAGGAGGGGACGAAGGGCAGACTTCCAGGTACTCTGGCACAACCTGTCAAATCACCACTGCAACCAGCATCTATCTGCAGTCACTGGAGGGAAAAGATTGGCTAGGGGGCAACTTCTTGCAGGACTCCGCCGATTCAATGGGAAATAAAGCAGAAATCCTCGGTGGAATTCAGGAGGGCTCCTGGGTGAAGCCATTTCAGAGCCCAAAAATTCCTAGTCACACCTTAGGGCCCAATTTCCAGAGGCCAAAGGGATAGGTCCGGCTTGGTGCATTGGGGCCGGGTGATTTAGTATCCTCGCCCCTTGATTTTCAGGGAATCGGGAAAAGAGCTCAGGCTATAAAATACTTCTCTGCTCATTTTTCACTGCTACAGCTTCAGAGGTTACCCAAGTCTGTAAGGGCACAGAATATAAAAAAAAAAAAAAATGTTTCCTGCTGCAGACGTGGAAAGCTGGGCCCTCCAGTCCTGCCTGAGTGGTCCATCATCAGAAAGCCTTCTCCTTTTGTTACATCTGCTAGGCCTTCCTCGAAAGAACTGAATTAGATAGACAGGAAGGGGAGGGGGTAGGTGGGGGGAGGGGAGGGAAGGCAGGCTGGTGCAAGAATATATTTTCTATGTCTGGATAAGGGAACAGGATTCTAGGTAATTGCCTGGTTTTCTCATTGTTCTCGGCTGCCATGCCGAGATTCATAGAAGGGCTGAAATGATCTCTCTTTTTTTCTTTCCTCTCTAATTCTTCACTCCCCCCACGCACCCTCCAAATCACCCTTCCCCCACCCTTAATCCTTTCCCCTCCCCTCTCAGGGTGCTTATTCCGTCCTAGGGAAAAAAAAAAAGTAATTTGTCTGTTTTATTTATGATGCAATGAAGGTATGCTGCTCTCGTCAGGATAACCTGACACTGGTCAAACTATCTGACAGCAGAGAAGAACTGCCTTCATACTCCAATGAGTGTATATTTTAACCATTTGTCTACCACAGTACACTGCTAGGTTTTGTCAGCATTCAGAACAATTTTTTTATTTAAAAAAAAATCTATTTTGTTACATCCCAATTAAAATCCAAACAGGAAGCATTTTCAGGCTCTTTTGTCTTGCAATTTGCACCCTAAAATAAAATGTTATCTATCAGTCATCTGGCAAAATTCAAAATTGTCTGAATATTCCAGTGGAAGACAGAGCTCTGGGGCTGGTCTCAGAACTTCACTGAATTCAAAAACCCAGATCGCTCATGCTTGCTGTTCCAAAGCAAGACACCCCCATTTCGTTCTCACCTCTATAAAGTGAGATTAGCTCAAATGCAATCGACATTTCAAGCTATTCCTCCCCAGAATTAAAAATGAAAGCACAGGTGAATGGAGCTAGAGTCGTCCTGTTTAGGAACAAGGGTGTAAAAAAAAAAAAAAACACGTCTGAAGTACAAAGCCTTCAAGCATAGAAAGAGTCTTATTATCCCAGAAGGGACCAAAGTTGCAAGGTAGTTGATATTCCCCCTTCTAAGTTTCAATCAGAGTGTTGTCTCCGCCATTTGCAAACTAGGACTTTTAAGAAAGAATTTGACAGCAGCAAACTAAACGGCCAAGGGGACCATGTTGTTGCATGTATTCCTTTTCAATTCCCCTTGCATTGTGCTCGCTGGGTCCCCGTGATCTACCTGCCAAATGCACACTCGCTTGGGTACACTCTGAAGTGCATTCTCCCTTTACTTTCAACAACAAACCCCCAATTCCAGAGGGCCTGCCTCGCATCCACTCTCTCTCTCTCCCTCCCCTGTTGCTTTGCCACCAGCAATTTAATTCTCCTTTTCAGACATAAAAGGACACACTGGGTTTTAACAATTATACTTTTGATTTCCTCATAAAAAACAAGGCTCAGAATTAGGCCCCAGACAATCTGTTCTTGTCCTGCGAAGGCCTGTGGGGCAAGATTTCCAGAAGAACCAATGGGATTTCTACTGACTAAAAATATTTTTATTTTAATAAACTACAAAAGCAAAATGCTAAAAAAAAAAAAAAAAAAAAACCACCACCTCACAACAGGTTCAGAAATGTAATGTAATGCACACAGCATGAAACGGAAACAAAGACCTAGCAGACAGGAGAGTGTGATGAATGGTCCTAACCACATCGTATTTATTTATTTTTTAAAATCTGCATTTGCCTTTCATCTGCAAATGAAAGGAACTGGGAGAGAAAGTAAGTAGGCATTCCAAGGAATGTCTTTGGTGTAATAAAAGCAAACGCAAATATTATAAACTCAAGCAGAATTAAGAGTCTAGCAGCAACAAAGCTACAGAATGGCTGGAAATCAGAGTTCCCCCACTGTGTTTTTTGCACTCAGCTGGGGAAAGTGGCAAGAAAACCCACTACAAGGCAGACTCAAGACGGAGGGGTGACTACAGCGCTGAACGCTTCTGCTTTTCCAATCAAAGGTGAAAGTTAGTTAAATTGAATTTTCATGAGATGGCAGGGAAAAAGATATTGAGTATGCTTTTTCATAATTTAAAGGTATACGTTAAATTCTGAGACAATTCTTTGAAAAAAAAATCAAGATGTTAAGATGCCTTAATAGCACATCTGTATGCAAGCTGGAACATTATTTACCATTTTCAAGCCATATAAAAGCCACCCACCCTTTTTCTCTGTTTCCATTGTTCCCAAGATGTCAGGAGGAACAAGGCAAATCCAGTTGTATGAATTTTATAGTGTGCACGATGCACTTGATCGACCGTAAAAGTTAACATATTTTGGCAAGGGTACTAGTTTACAAATAGTTGATTAAGTGTACTTCACTAGCCATGCAAGAAACTAAGCATACCTTCTGTAGAAAGGGTATTATGTATTTTATACACACACACACATATCCATCCATATAATGAGAGAATGAGAGGGAACACGTACCATTTTCATCAGTTGTATCAATACTGATGACACAAAATACACACGAATTTCACAGGTTCAAAGTCTTCAATGTTTAGGGAAAAATAACCAATCCAACTTTATAACTCTTTAAATATCTGGATGCTTTAATAGTACTTTGTACATTTCTTATCCCATTTAATTTTTCATAGTCAAGGAGTTTTAAATTGTGCTCATTTGAAACAAAAGGACATGACCCAGATAACTGTTTAAGATTTGTTTAGATTAGAAGGCAAAAGCAGTACCCCACTGTTAACGACAGCACAGGAAGAAATACCCCTCAAAGATAAACTCATTTGATGTATACGAACATTTTATACTTCTCCTATAGTTCTGGAAAAGAATTATAGGTTGGTCTTGGCAACTACGTGATATAATAATGTGAAGATAATGTAGACTAGGCTATGGGATCATGATAAACTTGCTAAAATAAAATTCTTTCTAAATAGTTGACACTAGCCAACATGGTTATATATGTAATATTAATACAATTCAGGATGGATCATTTGATTACAATAAACTTGCTAATCTGAAAATCCATGGCAGCAAAATAGAAACATCTAGATGATCATGTATGCAGTTCTGATTGTCTCCACGTTTTAAATTTTGATTTGTGCATAATTGAGATTTTCAAAATGGCTTCAGAATGGGTGAAGTAAGATAGATCGCATCACTCTATGGAAGCTGATTAAATTTCACAATGGAACTGACAGAGACCCTTCCACCATCCTCCCTTAAAGCAACTGTCCTGCCATTTTGCGGCTCTTTCTCCACCGGGATCCACCGCAGCCCTCATAAATCGCAGACTACAAAGCTGCATGATCTGAGAGCCAGCTCCAAAAAACATAAGTTTCAAAAATTAAACCACTTGCAGAGCTTCCTCTTCATCTAGATACAATAAATTCCGTGCTCCCATTATCTTGCTATGTAATAATTGCCCATTAACAAAGACACGTGTAGTGAAAAGCAAATAAATAAATCACATGTCACACACACACAAATCATCTCAGCACAAAAAAACCCCATTTTGAAACTGCTTTAAAAAAGAAACCGAGAAAATGCTTGCAACGTCCATAAGCAGGCAAGGCAGCAAAAGAGAAATTCTCCAAGGTATTTCCAAAACTTGCATGCACGACGTGAAAATCGGTGTGAGCCACAGATTCCTGCAATAGTCCCAAGACATGAATTTCTGAGCCTTTCCCCCTATGTCAGTGATCGTGTTTTTAAGGAGTGTTTTGCATATTCCTTTTTTATGTTTTTCAATAAACAACAAAATCATATTTTTTTTCCAGGGGGTTTATGGAATTTCTGCACCACGAAGGTGATTTATTTTGCCTACTGAAACTAATGTATTGAAATGGCCATTGGCAGCTCGATCACTTTTTTCACACACCCTGCAAATAAGCCTTAACATGTCTCTGAGCACTTTTCCCATGGTCAGCAGAAAGTGGGACGTCTCCTTTAACGTCCAGGAACACGGCGATTGAACTGTTTGGGAATTCTGTTGTCGCGTATTTATCGGGGCATCAGTTACACACGTTCCAGCGCCTGTCCCTGGAAAGGTTCCGATTCTGCCCTGGACGACTGGCTGCTATTGAATCCACCCCTCTCTCCGGCAGAGACGTGCATCAAACAGCAGAGAAATATGACTGAAAGAAAGACCTATTTCCTCACCCTTTGGAGATTAAATATCTCCAGCTCCTGATAGAAACCTCTTTAAACTGAAATTAATTTTTGTATTTAAAAACATATATCCATGGGTATATGTTTTACCTGCACTGGATTCGCGGTGCAATTTGTTAGGCCCTCACATTCTTAATATAAATACATTTTTAATCTATAACCCGGCCTGATGTTTCTCTTATTCTCCTGATTACCATTTCCCCCCTTCCAGTTGGGACTTTGTTATCTCTCTTGCTGCTCAATGCTTATTCAAAAATGCCTTCAATCTTTAAAAAAAAAAAAAAGACAGGTCAGCTAGACAATACATAAAAGGGTGACAAGAAAACACACACAGCGCTATACACAATCTATAATTTTCTAATATAGAACAGTTTTTTTTTTTTTTTGCCATAGCCTCATGCAAAAGAAAGAGAATTATTTACATTCACAGCTTAAAAAATAATTATGCGTACTTGTTCTCTACGCTCAAATGCTGCCAGGGCCGGGGTGTATTTTGTAGAGGCAGGCTGCCCTCTACAGGAGAAAACAGCTTTTTAACAGCTCTCTTTCAAGCAATCTCTAAACAGTAAAGCTATGGTATGGTGCTGAAAATAATAAACAAATAGTTTCTAAAATGGGTTTGCTCATAAGCAATTAAACTGTATTTATTCACCCTAAAATATGCTTGTTCACGCTCTGTTATTTTTCTTAAATGGTGGCTTATCCCATAATATTTTCAGTAACACAAAAATAGATAAAGGGCAACATTTTTTTTTTTTTTGTCACAAGCTGCATGGTGATATTACATTGAACACAGAATTGTTCTAGTCTCATTTCTTCCCCAAATTAGAGTAGGCTCAAAAAAATTTTATAGTCATTCAAATGCCCTATGAACAGTATACAGAAATCTCTAGATTTCTGCTCTGGGCTTGAGCTGGGGGTGTAGAGTTAAAAGGATTTTTAAATGCCTGGGAAATTGCACTATAGTTCTTTTATTTTCACTTTGCTACTTTGGAAAATGAGATGAGCTGATATTGATCTCACTTCATTGTATGTATTTCCAAAAACAATGCAAACCAAGAGAAATTTTGATGGTTGAGTCATAACACCACCTAAAACTTAAACGTCATGGTGGAAATTAGTGATGGTTAAGAGCCAGTGAGTTAATTTCCTAGAGGTTTTCATTCTATCTTGGGTCTATGTGTCTTGCACCAAATACCCTAAAATCTGTCCCAGCAATGAAAGGAGAAGGGACGTCTGTTGAAGGAATGGATTTGGTTGTTTTTTTTTTTCTAAGGTTGTCATGGAGTGGATTCTGTAAATAGAAAGTGTGTGAAAAGATGTCACAATTTAGTGGCATTTTCCAACTCCTAATAAAGTCTTCAGGGGTAATTCCTTACACTTAAAAAGACAATTGTGACTTCTGCCTTCATTGTTTTGCCTCCTTTATACCACAGATCTTCTGCCAACCCCACAAGGGCCCACTTCCTCCTTCCAGTCTAAATGCGACCAGCAGGGGGGCTGATGAAGTGCTCATTTTTTTACATCAGTCTTATAAATTGCTTTCCCCATTAATTGTAGCCATGGAAACAATACATTTGGCTGGTAAGAGACTCCTGAATAAAATTTAATGGGATTCTCAAAAAATTTGCAGGCTGCTGTGGGGTGGGCGGGTGAGACGCCATGACCGGCCATTCTAGCAATCTTAAGTTTTAGTTCAGGACAGAATTAGAATTTCTTGTCTTCAAAAACTGTATCGAACTGAACCCTAATTAAACTGAAGACTAAAACTGTTCTTTCACTACCTGGAAAAGAATTTTAAAGAAAAGGGCAAATAGAAATTACACAGGAATTCTAGGAAAAAAAAAATTTTCTAACACCTCCTAGCAAAGAACAATCAGTGCTTGTCATTCAGGCAATTGTTAATACCCAGGGCCTGCTAATGGAAGCGTGGTTTATTCAGGATAACTGATTAGATCTTCTAAGCAATGCTTAGGCACTTGCATTATTCTTGACTATCCCTGCAACCTCATCCTCTCCCTCTCCTAAGTGGACATTCTACATTGTCACACACATTCTCTCTCTCGGGCTTTTTTATTCTCATCCCTCCCTCAGTGCTTATAATCCTTAGGGCAATTTTGGTTTTAATTTTTTTTTTCCTTAGCAGGGAAAGCATGTGTATTATAGGATCTTAAACTAGGCCTGCATATACCCATATTTAATTTGGAAAATGTATGGGTAAATACCGCTCGTTATAGGATTATTTAACAGCTGTAAGTCTACCACTGTGAAAAGCTGATTTGTTAAAAAAAAAAAAAAGTGCCATTTCTTTACATTAAAAGAAAAAGATTCACTCAAACCCTTTGGATGTTTCTGGTAGAATTAGATAGGATCGAAATGAAGAAAGATATGACTTTAAATTAAATAATAATGCATGAATTTAAAATCATCTGTGGTTGTTTTTTTTTTCCTAAGCCCCAAATCATTTCTGCCTCTGGGTAAATAGGTTAAATTTTTTAAATATATAAGAATTCAATTTCAACATTTCCCTCCATACAAATGATCTTTTCCTTGAAACGAAATGATGTGCCCAATATACCAAGACTTTCCTCACGTGTGATCTTAAAAAAGCTTTGTTAATGATATGTTAAATGTTAAAGATTATATTCCTCCATCTAGATCCCAAAGTCAATCTGTGACAAAAAATATGGGTGCTGGTTCTTGTCCCTGGCCAAGTTCTCTGTCTTTCTCTTTAGGGAAAAATCAGACAGTAATGAAACTCAGGACATGTAAATCTAGCAAGAACCAAGGCTACAAAAGGCCCTGGCTGGTGGAATTCCCAAGGAACTAAAACTCCAGATAGAGTGTCTGAAAGCCAATTCTCTTAAATAGCATGATGGCCTGATTCTGTTCTCCACCTGATTTGATAAATCTAACTTAGCCATTGCTTTTACTGCCATGTGAATTCTAAAATTCTTAATAGAAGGGTTCATTTTCTGAGGCATTCATAATTATTCAACTGCAACCAAATAGATACTACTCCTCCTCTGTCATAAGTACATTTTATAAATTTATCTAAAGCAAAAATATAAGAGCCTTGAAAACATTTATACCTTTGACCCAGTACTTATTTAAGGAATTTATTATAAACGTATAAATCTTTGCACAGTTGACACATTATATGAAAAATCATATCATTATCAATGCATCATTTATAAAAGCAAGTTAGAGAAACTGCATGCCTAACAATAAACAATGGGTTAAATAAATCGTAGTACTTTCATAAGATGGAATAGTTCACAAAGCAATTAAAATTAGGTTTATTAGAATCTTCTAGTGGCAAGGGAAAATGCCCACAATATGTTAGTTTAAAAAAGCAGGATTTAGACATCATTTATGTGATTAATATATGCAGGGAAGAAAGACTGGAAGGAAAAGCAGACCTTTCACAATGATTATCTTCTGGGTACTTTTCTGTACCTTCTAATTGTCTACAATGAACATCTAAGCATCTTATGCATTAAGAGAACAATAGAAGTTATCGTAAATGGGTAGGCATATATACACCCTAAGGTCTTAAGACCAATCCTTTTAATTTGTTTTTTTTTTATCAACTGAAGTGATCAGAATAGGGAGAGAAATATTTTCTGGAAGGTAATACAATCCATTTGGTGGATGCAGCAGGCACTACACAATGCAGAGGAGGAAGACTACCCCGGGAAACTCTCAGTTGGTCTAAGGATGGGGCAGCCATATAAAAGTGACACTGGGTGCCTAAATCTAAGAGCACCAGGGACAAAGACAGAATCGAGGCTGAAGCCCTGTAGTTCAAGGAAGACTGAAAGGTTATCCACTAATTGTTGTGTGGTATGAGAAGTGTTGTAGAAAATGATTTTGAAAAGCAGTAGTCTTCAAATTCAAGCTGTTGGGTATTTTGGGGGTTACAAAATGTATATCATTTTCATTTCAATAGTGCATATTTCTAACGTGGATATTTTTAAAAACATGTAAACTCAAGAATATCATATACCGATCTTAGCATATTCGGAACTTTCAAATGCACGACCAAGGTGGCTTGCTGTTCTGCAGACTTTGAATAAAGTATTTCTTTCCATTCTTATTTAGGTTGAGAACCTCACCTGCTTAAGTAAACAAACAAAATTCTTAAATTTGCAACTGCTTATCATGACTCAGAATTCTCTTGACATGAGAACCTAAAACTAGAGAAATGAGTCACTTGCTGCAGCTGTCCTTAACTGCCATCTGTAGCCACCAATTATAAGTTTGAATTTATAAAATGGACTTAATCTAACATATTACGACTCTTTTGGCAGGAGAACTGGGTATTGATCATTCGGAAATCATTTGGAAATAATTTATTAAAAGCTTGAAAGTCATGGTCAAGACAGCGTGAAGTCACAAAGGAAAAAATCCACAAAGAAGAGGCAAGGAATAAAGGCTATCCATTCACATTTGAAAATTAGAAATTTTCACTTTTCATTAGATCTGGCTAAAAATAACTTGTAAGGTCTATTTTTCCCCTAATTTTCATCACAAAAGAAATTGAATAAGAAATACATGGATCGATAGTGTGTAATATCAGTCATTCTCTTGGCCGAGGTCATTTTGTAAAAATCAGCTAAAAAATCTTGCGTTTGGGCTGGGAAAGAAGAGTTGGAAAGAGATACTACGGTATGAGAATGCAAACACCCATTTATCCCAGTAACTGTCCAAAGGCGACACACAGGAAAGCAGCCCAAATCACCTAGAATCTTGTCTGCACCCCTGCGTGCATGACACATTTTAGTAGACTTCCAGAATTTTCTTGAGGTGACAATAGAGTCCCAAGGTAGAGCTCTGAAGCCTTCTGGCCTCACCTCCTGCATCAGTTAGGAAGATTTGGCTTCAGGTAATAGAAAACATAACTCAAACCATTTGGGCGTTCATTATCACAACATTAGGTAGGGCAGCCTCCAGGCTCCCTCTCTTTCTCTCTTTAGGTCCCCTGTCCCACGTGGTGACATTAGCCACGGGCTGATGGCAAGATCTCTACAGCAGTTTTAAATATAACGTCCAGACCCTACAATGGCCAGTGAAAAAAAGGACCTTCCATCTCTCCCCTCCCCTATAACAGTTACTAAAGCTTTTCAAGAAAGCCCCCAGCAAAATTTTCTTCCTGCCTGAATCACATCACATGTCTATGACTAAAACAGTCATTAGCAAGGGGAGTGCTCTATGATGGACTTGGATTAACTGGCATCCCTAGCAGGGAATGGGCCTGGCTTCCTCTGCAGCTCAGGGCTGTGTAGGAGGATGCTGGAAAACCACACCAACTGAATTTTCTACTGGAAGGAGGACATTGGGAATGACTGTTAGGGTGTGAGATGCTCTGAGGAAACTAGCGAACAACCTTGGCAGTGACATTCTGGCTGCTTGCATGGTGACAAACCATTTGGATTGGGACTGAGCCCTATTAAGGGATAATTAACATATACAAGGAAATGCTATTTGAGGTACTCATAGTTACAAAATTATTAACTAAGACACAACTATTCCTCCTATAACCATGTCTTCATGTGTTGCTTAAGCTTTTTTCTTGTCATTTTAAGGGCAATAATTTATTAGGTGGATATGGTCCCTTTTCCAATTTGATTGGGTAGATCCTTCTTTCAGATCTCACAGCACGCTCCTGTTAACCTTTAGTATATACTTATTTATGTTTGCCTTTTTATTAGAGTTCCTTGTAGTTCTATTTATCTTCGTTGAGAGCTCACCTTTACTCTTCCAAAGAACAAACCATGACTTATTCATCTCTTATCCGCCCACCCATTAGTTACAATACTCAACAGAATGTCTCTGATACTTATATGAATGAACGAAATGAACAGAGATCTGAAGTTGGTAATAGTATTAAGTTCTAACCCATTGCACTTCTATCCTCCTCTTACCTATTCTTAATGTTCAGAATTCTCATGACACATCCATTATACACCCCACTGCTATTTCGTCAGTCATTCAAGTTATTAAGATCCTCTCCTGCTATACAGTAATTCTTTCACTTCCAAGAAGACAGCCCTAGCAGAGATGCTCACAAAGGTATATACATAAAAATGTTCACAGAGCATTATTTAGGATAGAAAAAAAATTAGAAATAACTTAATATGCAACAATCAGGATTGCCTAGATAAATGATATGTCTATTCTGTGGAAAATAACTACTAAAGAAATCATAGTTTAGAAGATTATTTAATAATAGTAAAAAAATCATGATAAATTCTTAGAGGTAAAAAAGTAATAATATATATAGTAGCATCCAAATATTATAAAAATAATAACAACACAATAGAAAATAGGAAACGCTTCCAGCCAAGACAGCAGATTGATCTGAGGTATAAAGTCTCTTTTCCCATTTCAAACATATTTCGGAAGTCTAAATAAAATGTAAAGAAAAATTTCCAAGTTCATAGCTGGACTTGAAAAATGAGAAAAATACATGTATAGGGGCCACAAAAATAACCGATAGTGTCCCTCAGAAGAAGCAACAGAGGTAGATTTTCACAGAACATCAAGATGGCAAGTCCTGGGCTTCCAAGATGGTGAACCAGAACTAGAAAGCTTCCCCCAATGCTTAAAGAAGAGGCCTGTTTCAAAGTCCAGGCAGGAAGCAGAGTCAACCAAGACAATTGGCAACTCCCAATCCTGCAAGGCATGCAAGCATTGGGAAAAATTCTTTGAGCCATAAGGAAACTCAAAACCTAGAAATTAATGTAAAAATTGACCCAAAGTCAGGGAACCCATACATCCACGGCAAAGAAAAGCACAAAAATGCCCCATAAGAATGCTACCACAACTCAGCACATGACCTATAAATATGTAAGTCCTACTGACGAACCCAAATGAAAATACTACAAAGAATGCAAAGAAATCCAATACCATGAAAGTATGTAAAAGCGACAAAAGGTTTTACCCAAATTACCAGATAATACAGCAATCTAAAAATAACTTTAAATATTAATATTTATAACCAAAGAGATGAAAATGAGAATAGGTTGGACACAGTAGAGACAGGGTATTATGAAAAATGAAAAATTTGAAAAAGAATTCTGGAATCAATACACTATCACTGAAAGATAAAACAATGACATATCCAGGCATGCGAGACAAAGAAGAAAATGCAATAAACTATAAGATATATCTAAGGAAATAACTTAGAATGTATCACAGGAAGTTAAAAGTATGAATATAAGAGAAATTTAGATCAAGAGAAGAGTAAGAAAAACTCCAACATATAATAAAGATTCATTTAAGAAAAATACTATAGAGAATGAAGAAAGGGATAAATGTATAAAAATTCTCTAGAACAAAAGATATAAATCCTCAGTGTGGAAGAGTTCATCTATTCTCATACTAAATAAGACAAAGACAAAGCTAAAACATGTAGTAAAACTATAGAAAACCACAAACAAAGAGGAAATAATTGTGAAAGCTACAATAGGATAAAAAAAAAAGCTATCTTAAAAGGAACAACAATCAGAACAACAAGAATCTTATTATCAGCAACAATAGATACACAAAGACAACAGTAACATTATCAAGCAAAAAATAATATAACCTAAAATTCCATACCCAGCTAAACAATCATCCAAGAGTTAAAACAAGAGGAAGAGACTTTCAAGGATATAAAAACCATGAGCTTGCTAAGCACAAATCCCCTCTGAAAGAACTACTGAAGAATGTAATCAGCCAGAAGGAAAATGAATCCCACAGGAAGGAATGCGGCACAAGAAATAAGAGGAGCCCAGGTATGGTGGCTCATGCCTGTAACCCTAGCACTCTGGGAGGCTCAGGCGGAAGACTGCTTGAGCTCAGGAGTTCGAGATTCACCTGAGCAAGAGCAAGACCGTCTCTACTAAAAATAGAAAAAAAATTAGCCAGGCAACTAAAAATAGAAAAAATTAGCCAGTGTGATGACTCACACCTATAGTCCCAGCTACTCTGGAGGCTGAGATAGGAGGATCCCTTGAGCCCAAGAGTTTGAGGTTGCTGTGAGCTAGGCTGACAGCAAGGCACTCTATAGTCAACAGAGTGAGACTCTCTCTCAAAAAAAAAAAAAAAAAAAAGCAGAAACAATGGAATTGCTAAAATGTGTTGGTAAATCTAAGTATATAATATCTATTATAATTTTGGAGGGTTTCAAATCATGATGAATTCTTAATAACATGAAACATGGGAAGTGCCAGGTTCTAGGATTCTTGTCTTATTTAAGAAGATAGAATTTTCATCAACTTTATACTTTGTTAGGAAAATCTAAATTTAAATATACATGTTAAATATTTTAGGGTAAATATTGAAAGAATTGAAATAGAATGCAAACTTCAAATTCAGTAGAAGAGAGAATATGTGCTGGAGACATAAAACAATTCAACTAAAGACAGAAAAGGAGAGAAAAGAAAAGAAAAATATGGTTAATAAAAAGCACCTTCTGTTTTCTAATATTTCACCAGCAAGAAAAAATTTTAAATACAATTACGATAAATGCAAATGATTTAAATTGTGTTTTTAAAAGACACGTACTCAAATTGAATCAGAATTTTAAAAGTTTTATGTTGTTTATTAGAGAGACACGATGGAGTGACAATGAAAGGTGAAAAATAAAGTAATAAGGAAACGTGTGCTAGGCAAATACTAACAAGAAAACAGAGACGCTAGGAGAGGAATGATTTATAACTAAATGTCACTAGCGATTTTCTCTGTGAGGAGTGATAAATGATTTTTACTATGTTCTTCATATCTTTCTGTATTTTTCAAAATTCTTAAATGAAAATATTACTTTTATAATTGGAAAGATACTTTTATTAAAGACTTTATTAATGTATAGCTTAGAACAACCAGCACTGAATATTATTTTAATCTCTTTACTAGGTACATATATTAAACCATTTAATCTTTATAAAGCTATTTTTTATAAATAGGGCAATACTATTTTTGTTTTATTTTATAGATGCAAAAACTGAGGCACAGAGAGATTTAAATAATCTAAATAACTTGTCTAAGGTCAAAGAGCTAGTAGAAACAGGACTAGGTAAGGAACATCACCAATTTTATGTCCTGGAGATATCAGACATCTACACACAAGGTAAACATGAGAGTTACAATTCAATACTTACAAAGATTACACTTTTATCAGTATAGGCAATTATTTTCCAATAAAAATATTTCAGTAATATATTTAACACTAATAGTGGAATTCACAGACAAGATAGAGAAAATTCCTGTCTACAATTTGGTTCATATGTTTATACTCTCAAACCCTAAAACAAAAGTACCAGTATATCTGTGAATGTGTAAATCATGGCTTTTTCCAGCTAAAATGCACCATTTCCATAATAGATCATGATACTATTTTTGCATTTCAATTGCTTCTTGGTGGTATTAACAAAGTTTTAGAGTTTAAAAAAGTATTAATCTTTAAGAATAAAAACTCAGAGAATATTTCCAACTGTGCTTTGAAATTCTACCTGTACAATGCATGGCTAGAACTATGTTTGGATATGGTGGTCATTCTTAGATCATACTTCCCTTTTCAAGCAAATATACAATTTAGAATAAATTTTAAGATAATACATATTTTTAAAATAATTTCTACAGCTACAAAAATAGAAAAAAACCCCACATTAATAGAAATTACCTTTTACCTGTATTTACAGTAGCCCCAAAAAAGAGTCATCATTTATGAGTAATAGATGCATTTCTAACCAAATGGATTTTGAAAGAAAAAGGTACATTTTGCTCGCTCTATCAGAAAGGGCCTTGCAAATAGCATGTAGACAATTACATTTCCCGGAACATTCAATTGGCCACCTATCTTGGCTAAATTACAATAATGTGCATTTTGGCAAATCATATCATTTTACTAAGTCATTTTAAATGTACACTGTGCATTTCTTCTCTTACCTCTCAAAAATGCTTCTCTAGAATGGTTCAAACTTAAAGGAATATGTAGGTACACCCTGGCTATCCCATCATAACCAGGCTTGCTGTGTAGGAAGCCACGCCACCTTTCTCCAGCTAAATCTCCTATTCCTAGAAGGTATCACCACAAAGACCACCACCCTCGTCCACACTGTCACTGCCATGGTAGCATGTTAAGCACGACACATTTGCCAGAGGCCCTATTTAACGAAATAAAGACAATGGTAAACGGTCGATCCACACCTCTCTTGCCATTGTCACAGGCTGTCAGGAAACTGTCCCTTCCATGTCGATGAGCCAGGCTTATCATTTTCAAAAGCCAAGGTCCTTTTGTACAATTCAATCCACTATATAATACTGTTCATATTCATTTATGATATCACATTATAATGTATGAAAAAGTGATTTTGAGAAATGGGGACGGAGGCATTCAAATGCATAGTTATAATAGATGTGCATGGGGCTCTGGAATATAAAACTAATGATTTCATTTGTCTACTCTTGATGTTATTGAAGAGTATTATCTTATGCATAATTAACGGGGTTTTGAAAGGTTGGATATAAAACATTATCGCGTTTGTCAGCTTACATTGGGAACTCTACTGTGACCAATACAAATAACCCGTAAGTGTGCTTTCCACCTAATCTGGAAAAATGATGAATACTGCATGCTGTTGGGGCATCTTTATTTTCATGGATACGCACTCTCACCGTGTACGGAGTGAAATAAAATCCAGCTGAAGACCATTAGAAATTCTGGCTCACTTGCATTTCACAAATGACAGTATCTATTGACCTTAAAATTGTAAAAATTAAATTATCGGCATGACCATATAAATCTCATGTGTAACTACTGAAAACCATAAGCGTCTAACTCATGGGCAAGGGTTTTCCACCAATGCCACTAGAGTTGGTAAAACCATTAGCCACATAAATCTTATTACTAATAAACATGGTGGCTCATAAAATCTTATAAATAGCAGCACTTTTGTTCACTAAAGTGACCACCCACATATTATAAAAGTATGTCCTTTGGTTCCTGACTTCCTATTCAAAATACTCAATGCTTGCAATTTTTGTATTAATAGCACAATATTTTGAAAACTGCTCACGATGGGCTGGGTAGTTACAAGCAGATTGAACGGTCTGGGCCAAGTTGGAACAGAAGCATCAAGGTGGAGACAAAGAAGGCATCACAGAGCAGGCAGGTGACTGACTAGGGTAGGGACCAAGTCACTGGATTCTTGAGTCTGGGATTGTGGCACACCCAGCACTCAACAAACACGCGTGCCAGGCACACTAGGTGCTGTTTCCAAACTTTTGAACAGGATCATTTAGGAAGATTAGACTTTCCTTGTAACTGTCCATAAGCCAATATTTTAAGTTAAAACATGTCCAACACCTGGACTCCAGGATGACTCTAAGTGTTGCTTACTCACCATAATGAAGCCTAAGCTTGTCATGGGAAGGGATGGATGAGTCATAAAAGTGGATCCTTTCAGTATAAGGCCCAAAGATGATAAATATCTTGTCCCATTTTAGAAAATGAGAAACAGAGTAATACTCTTTAATAACCATTTTAGTGTGACGCAAGCTTGCCATAAGTCCACTCTTATCTGGAACAGGGTTCAGCACACACCAGGCATTTAGCAAATGGCTGTTGAGGGAACGAGTGAATGTTTTAGCAACTTTTTATTTACCAAAACAAAAATACAACCTAAAATTCACTCAAGTAGACTTTTGAATAAGTAATTATTGGAGGTAGAAGACACATTAGGATACAGTTTTACTGCCAACAGTTAGGGTAAGAGCCACACTTAGCATGATATCTTTTAACTCCCCGATACCACCATAGCAAGGAGGCTGTTCACTGGCAATATTGGGAGAAGTTCAGGACATACTTATCTTGCCTAAATAAAAGCCATAAAAATGGAAGGATGCCTATTTCAGTGAGAAAACATCCATTTGTCAACATTCTACAACACTTTTGCAATCAATGTGCAGAGGGATGTTCACTCCCCTACTTTTGGATGTGGCCCTTGCAAATTTCCAAAAATAGGGACACCATGAGAAGTACAAACCAGGCAGCGACAGAAAAAGAACCACACCCTCCCATGCCATCTATAAATCAGTCACAGAGAAGACCAACTCACACCTTCTCTAGACCATCCGCAACAAATTGTTTTTTCCATTTTATGAAGCCACACAAAAGAAATTCTACCCACCAAGCACATAAAAATGTGAGTTATTTGCTAGACACCTGATAACATTGAAGGGGAAAAAGTCAAACATTCTTGCCTAGTGAAAGCATGGGAAAAAAAAAAAAAAAAAAGCCTGACTCTTACAGTTACCTTCAAGGTAAAATTAATTATTAATTGGCAAAGCCTGGACATGGAATGATTGCTATCAATATTTTAATACTTGCAGTGCTAATTTCATTCTCGCCATCACAGTTTGTCTACTGCTGAAGCAAGAGGGATCTGTTTACTTTCAGTAAAGCCTGCTATAATGATCACCTTAAGGTTTCTAATATTTTGAAATGCTTTGAATCTTCCACTCCTTTAATTTCTAATATTAAGCAAACTGAAAAAAAAGACTCACACTTCATTCCCGCAAATGAACAATTCTACCGTTCTTAGCTGGCTCATGAAATATTAGATTGCTAATTTCTGAACATTAATTTTTTAATTCCCACCCACCAGCGCGTCTTCGATTTATAGCACACTCAGATTTGTTTCCTCATGGAAGTTTTGCAGGGATTCACAAAACTTGAACTTTCGGAAAATTAGAAGGTGAATTTATCAATTAGCTGAATGCAACCCAACTCATCTCTACAGCCAAGCTTGCAGGAAAGCCTAGCTCAAAGGCACCATTAAACCTAGCAGAAGGATTTAAAAGAACCCTTCAATTATTGCGGATTGGATGTGTCACAAATGGGGTGTGGACGAGTAAGAAGAATTAAGAACTCTGTACTTTAGCTCCTCAGGGTCCACTGCCCGAGAGGGAAAAGATGCTGATTAAAAAGAAGCATCTCTGGAATCCAGAGGTAGAGACATAAGAAATCTCAGATTTGAGGAGGGTACAGTCCAATTGGCCTCTGAGACAGAGTCAAAACCCTATGCTAGTACCAAGGCTTCAGGGCAGATAAAAGGAGAATCAACAGATCTTTGGAATTGCCCAGGGCATTTAAAGGCTAGAGGGGCTGTCCTGGGGACACTATCACTAAAAAAGAGTCATGTTAGATTTTTTTTTTTAATTTAAAGGCTGCCTACTGCCACACACAACCCCAGGGATGTAGGGGCGATGCCCTGTGCTCTCCTGGACACTGGCCCTAGGTTTGGCTCCATCTTTTAGTTTTAGCAGCATCCACCTGTCGCTTCTATACACCTTCCTGACCTCCAGCCTGTGACTAAGTACTTCAGTCCCATCTGTGATGCTGTCTCGTCCCAGTCTCAGACAACAGTTGGGTGCAACCACATTACTCCCATAAGCCTCAGGCCACCACAACACCAGGCATCTGTCTGCGAGGACAGCAATGTCCTGGTTAGCCGCTGCCAGGCCCCTGTCATTGTGCTCAACACTCGCCTCTTCTCTCTCACCCACCGCCTCAGAATGATCACTAGCTGCTCCTGATTCTGTCTCCTTTGTGGATTTCCAATCTGTCACTCCTCTATCCCCACCAGCACACCAGCCTCGTGCACTCTGGCCACCATCACCACTGCCTTTTAACAGCCTCTTAATTCAGTGCCTGTACCTGTCCAGTCCCCTCCTGTCCGTCCACTATGCTGCAGGACAATGGTGTTAACATCTCGCATCTCACTCTCCACCACCTTAAAATCCTGCAGGACTTCCCACCACCCTTAGGACGTGGCCAAGCACACTGTGTGTTCAGGATCCAGCCCTTGGTCATTCACCCAGCCTCATCTCTCACTGCTGCTATAAAAGAGAACAACTTCGACACCCCTAAAACCTAGAGAGCCATGTTCTTTCTCAACTCGAAGCCTTCTGTGGTTAGTCTAACTTCACCTTATGAGGCTACACTAAGTCTCTTCCAACACACGCCATGTCAGACAGAGAGCTTGTATTTTGTTCACACATTAACATTGTTCCCAGTGCTCCAACATTACTATTTCATTGGAGCTAAAATTTCCAAAAAAAATATTCATCTATCCATAGAAATTCTCATTTTTATCAAGCACCTACTATGTTCTTGTCATGAGTCTAAACATTGATTTGTATTAACTTATATGACCCTCAGAACAACCCTATGAGTTGGTATAGTTATTATTCCCATTGTACAGATGAGGAAACTGAGGCACACATTGATTAAGATGACACAGCTAATAAGTGGATGAGCCAGGATTCCAACCAAGACCATAAGCTTCCAGAGTTAACTAATGAACTTATCTGTTACTCTAAAGAGAGCCAGGGAGAACATACTGTTTGAATTCGTGATGGATAATGACAAATTTGCACCAACTGACATTAATAAAATCTTTCCACATCAGGGTTGAGGGTAGTCACAGTGACCAGAATGTCTAGTCTACAAATCTCTGTAAGAGTCACCTTTGTGACACAAACATTGCATCCTTCTAGATTGGTGCACCCTTCATCAGGGTAAATTTTCTATATTATATTAACATTTTAGGCCTACTTTGAAAAACAATAAAGTAGAAATATCACACGGTAGAATTATGTTGCTGCCACAACTAAAACTACATAGTGTTACAGTAAAATGTGGGTTCCCGGGGCTTTGAAAATCTAAGCTGTATGTCATTTGACCATTTATAGTTTATTAACAAAATTAGATGCAGCTTTTTTATATTAACTGCTGTACGTTTTTCTGATGTTAAATCAATAGAGTTTTCATTTTTCATGTAACAGAAATTTAGAAAATTAAATACATCAGACAAATGGTCATACTGTAACCATAAAATAAAATCTGAAAGATTAAAATGACGGCTATTACTTATCATGCATATTTGCATCTCCATATAGTAAAAGTCCTAGTCCTAATTGCTCACCTTAGGTTCCTATAAGTAAAAAAGTAAAATATGGATTAACAGATTGGCCTTTTCCTTCTTCCAGAAAAAAACAAAATTCCTGCGCATAGAACATGTGGTCAATAAATGACTGATTGATTCCTGTAATAAGCTTGTTTAGTTGCTAGAACATTGGACACTTGGTATTTTAAGTAGTAGGAGAGAAAGAGGAGAAACTATATAAATTTGGTTATAGTGAACCATATTTAAAAACATTTCAGAGTTGGGGAAAAAAATAAAAGCATTTTAGAAAGTGAAAAAAAATAGCTGTAGTAGCATAGAGCAAAAAATTTCAGAGTAGACTTTGTTCCATTCATATATATTTATTTAAGCACAGGACTAGTTGCTTGACAAACACCAGTGACCTTGTCCTTGCAGAGCTTGTGTTCCAGTGGGAGGACGTACCATCACACAGTGGGAATCTCACCATGGTAGGTCACCAACATGAGGTTAAGCTACAAAATCACAAAGCCACTAGAGTGTGTCTCCCTGCCTTCCCTTTCTGCACTCCCAAATGCTACTCCCTAAGTACAGCTTCCCATCACCTCCACATAGGCCTGACCTCCTCTACAGGGAGCTTCTACTCTAAAATATACTTCCCCTTATTCCAGATGTAAATTCCATTTCTTCCATGCTCAGTTCTCGACTGAGAAGAGCCCATGAGATGATCTTCATTAGGGCATGGGTGACTGACAGCTACTTGCACTTTCTCTAATGGTGATTGCTAAAAGAAATGACTTACTGAAAAATTTAGGCAATAGCAGCAGGTGTTATGGGGAAAGTAGGGTCATATGGGAAAAGGGGTTTTTGGGTCCTGGGACACTCTTTGTAAGCATTTTTTCTGCCTCTGGCTGTGCATAGGTTGGCCTCAAAGGGCGTCATATTTATGAAGAAGCTATAACCCCAAATGAATGGTCCAAAGGTAGGGATAAAGAGTGAAATCTCTAATACATAACAGGATAGAAAATTCGGAAAGAGCAGACCATAAATCACCAGTAACAAAACAAGCCAAAGATAACATTTCTACTTATTTGAAAATTATCCAAATATGCAGCTCATTTTTTTTGTCCTAATATCCTACTTTTCAAACATTCCATGAATTCATTTAAACGTAATATTAGGGCCTTTTAATCCCAAAGATTTTAGTCGTCAATAAGAGTATTTAATGTTCTAAACTGAAAGCTCTATTTAGAGCATGGGTCTTTTTCCTTCTACTGAAAAATGAACATGTGACTCCGAAATCTTCCTAGGTTGACAAGGACATTAAATCTTCAGGTTTCTCAGGTGTCATGAATTCATGAGATGGGTAATAAGTATAAGAAGTTTGAAATGTGTCAGCCACAAAAAGAAAGGTCCCTTAACTATCTTCCCCTGATTTCCATGACTATTCACATCCTTGCTAACTACCCTAACAGCATTACTATGCCCTTATTTTTCCTACAATAAACCAAGTTAGGGCAAAGCCACACAAAGGGCATGGGATAATCACAGGATAAACTATCAGCACTGGTTTGTGTTAGATCCAGACCTTTTCTCTCAAAAAAAAAAAAAAGTTCCAGAAAAATGCTCTGTTTTCACGATAGTAGCTTTCTTCCAACTTACAAATGTTTGTTGATGTGAACAAACTCATGCTTTGTTAATACATTAAGCAAAAATCCTTTTAAAATTCAACCACAATGAAACATTTCATCCGGACCTCATTATTTGCTATTTCCACGCCTCTTCAGAATTTCTGAGAACTCCCCCGTGTGTGCCAAAGTGACAGGAGAAAAATCTGTTCTCGATCTACTTTTAGCCCAGTAAATACTTGGAAATTCACTCTGTAGCTAAGAAAGCATATCATTATGGTCTCTGCAAAGACATCCGGTAAACAACCAGCATTGAGCAAAGTAGTTTAGCTTTTTTAGAAAAGAGCCAAGCCCTACTTTCAATTTCAGTGAAAGCACGCCCATGGAAAAGAGCTTCCTCTATGTTCCTTGAACTATCTCAGTGGGAACTCATCCTTATGTATTTTAATTTTCCCCTCGATTACCTTTGTAGCCTATTAGATTGGGGGATATGGACCTGAGGGCGTGGACTGTGTCTCATCACTGTTGGAAACAATGTACCCAGCATATAGTAGGCACTCGATATTAGCATTTGTTCGAGAATAAATACCAGCCCCTCCCCCCCATAGAGGTGATGGAGAAAATCAGGGCCAGCTCCTTTTCAGGTGTTGGTAAGTTGGTAGGGTTGGTATTTGGGGTCAGCATCTGGTAGCGACTCTTGGCAAGCCCAGCCCCACTGGCAGGCATGGCCTTCTCAGCAGGTGCAAGAAGTTGGTCTTGACTAACCAAGACCTAGGAGTAGAGATAAGCCAAAAAGAAAAAGAAATTATTCAAACTCTGAGCTCTCGAATTATTTAGAGCCCACATGTGTTGTTTGATTGATTAGTTTTCTAATTCTGAAAAGTCACCTAACCCGTTGGGCTGCCACAGTGAGGAAAGCCTTCATCTACCATCTGGGGTTATCATCACATTGTCTTCTCCCTTTAGAATTTGTTGTCAAGAGCTGACGCTATCTTATGCTTAATTAGAGAAGGGTTTAGAAGAGTGTTGGGAGGAAGAGGAGGAGACAGAATGAGGAACAAGAAGAAATAGTAGGAGGCGGCAGGGGGAGGAGGGAGAAGAGGAAAGATGACAAAGGGGAGGAGAAAAGGCCTCACCACTGCCTAGGGTGACCTTGGCCAGAATTAGATTTTTTGTAACGTCCAGCAACTGTTGCTGAGGGTAATGTGGGCCTTACTTCAATGAAATACTAAAACTTCAAGAAGAGGCCAAACCAGGGGCGAGATAGAGAGTTTTAAAAAGGGTAGAAGGCTTCTAAGTAAAGAATATTAACTGTGGTTATTAGAAGATAACCAAAGATCCAGCCTCAAAGAGCAGAGGATTTACTGGGAAAAGGAGATATCATAGTGATGGTGGCGATGGTGATGATGTAGAATCTTCCATGCCAGGAAGCTCAGTTGGTTCTCACAACGACCCTGTAAAGTAGGTTACATTATCATTACTCCCATTTTACAGATCACTCTACTCCTATCACATGGCTACTATAAAAAAAAAAAAAAAAACATAAAGGAAGTGTTGGTGAGGATATTGAACAATTGGAACCCTTGTGCACTATTGCTGGAATGCACAACAGTGCAGCTGCTACAGAAGACAATCTGGAGACTCCTCAAGAAATTAACAATAGAATTGCTATTTGATCTAGCAATTCCACTTCTGGGTATCCAAAGAGATATCTGGGTCTCAAAGAGATATTTGTACCAGCACGTTTATAGCAGCATTGTTCACAATAGCTAGAAGGTAGAAGCCACCCAAATGTCCTTCAACAGATGAATAGACCAACTGTAGTGTGTACACCCAATAGAATATCATTCAGCCTTAAAAAGGAAGGAAGTTCTAACGCAAGCTACAACATGGGTGAACCCTGAGGACATTATGGTAAGTGAAATAAGCCAGCCACAATAAAAGACATATGTCTACCAAAAGGTATATGAGGTACCTAGAATATCAAATTCATGGACACAAGAAGTACAATGGTAGGTGCTAGGGGCTAAAAGGATGGGCAGTTGTTTAATGGGCATACAATTTCAATTTTACAAGATGGAAAAGTTCTGGAAATTGGTTGCACGATAACATGAACGTACTTAACAGTACTGAACCGAACACTTAAAAACAGTTAAGATGGGAAAATGTGTTTTATAATTTTTAAAAAATTTAAGGCAAACAATCCTTATTTCATGCCAAAAGCTTGTCTACCCCAATTCAGATGGCTCTTCCCCCTCTATGCTGTTTTATAATAATTGTGGAGAAAAAGTTTGAAGTCAAGGAATTGGTGCTCACCTAAGTAGGTTTTCCTCTTTCTCCCCAAGGAAAAAGATCGGGTTTTTTCCTCCTGCTTTCTTGTTCTCCCAAGCACTCAATATGGCACTCTCCACATAGAAAATTGAATTGTTACAAAGTGATCGAGTCAAAATGAAATAGAATTGTATAATACCTAAAAGCAACAGGAGACTGAACAATGAAATTAGCCAGGAAAGAAAAAGTACTGAAAGACTGCTAATATAAAGAAAGAAACAAACAAACCAACTAATATATATATAAAAATTAGGAACCCTTTTTCTTCCATTGCTTACCAATGGGAAAGGAACAAAAATACTTGATACATTGTCATGCACATAAAGGTGCTTAATTTGTGTTTCTAAAGGGAAATTTGGTTAAATACTTAATGATATAGTAGTCTAGCTCAGTGGTTCTCAAATTTCAGAGGACTTGTTTAAACCACAGATGGATCACAGCCTGCCCCCTAGAGATTCTGATTCAGCAGGAGTGGGGTGAGGCCCTAGAATCTGAATTTCTAATAAGTTCCCAAGCGATGCTGATCCCACTGTTTCAGGGCCCACACCTTGCCATCACTGGCTTGGAGCTGTATTTTCTGGATGACAGTTAAGGACACCAAAACATGAAACTGGCAATGTCAGTCCACACTGGGCTCCTGTTCTTGTACCTTTATGCAAAACCAAAGGAAGACCCTCTGCCTCTCACTAGGCTCCTCCTTCCACCTACATTGTTTCCTTGGGCAAAGTAGGGAAGCATTAAATAGTTAAGCAGCAGCAAAATGGATTTAACACTTTTAAGTTCCAAGAAATCAGACAGGATCTTATTTGTATTGGTGCTGTCCCTCACTTTTATTTTTTTATTTTTTTTATTTCAGCATATTATGGGGGTACAAATGTTAAGGTTACGTATATTGCCCATGCCCCCCTTGCCCCCTCGAGTCAGAGCTTCAAGCGTGAACATCCCCCAGACGTTGCACATCTCACTCATTATGTTTGTATATACCCATCCCCTCCTTTCCCCTCACCTGCCCGACACCCGATAAATGTTATTCCTATATGTCCACTTAGGTGTTGATCTGTTAATACCAATTTGCTGGTGAGCACATACGGTGCTTGTTTTTCCATTCTTGAGATACTTCACTTAGTAGAATGGGTTCCAGCTCTATCCAGGAAAATACAAGAGGTGCTATATCACCATTGTTTCTTAAAACCAAATAGTACTCCATGGTATACATATACCACATTTTATTAATCCACTCATGTGTTGATGGACACCTGGGTTTTCATAACTTTGCAATTGTGAACTGTGCTGCTGTAAACATTCGAGTGCAGGTGTCTTTTTCATAGAGTGACTTTTGTTCTTTTGGGTAGATGCCCAGTAGTGGAATTGCTGGATCAAATGGTAGATCTACTTGTATCGCTTTAAGGTATCTCCATATTGCTTTCCACAGAGGCTGAACTAGTTTGCAGTGCCACCAGCAGTGTAGGAGTGTTCCTATCTCTCCACATCCACGCCAACATTTATTGTTTGGGGACCAGAGAAATGCAAATCAACACTGCAATGAGATATCACTTATCTCCAGTAAAACCTTTTTTTAATCATTTCCCATATAAAGTTATAAAGAAGCCCTGTTT
>CAUYPO010012504.1:0-58008 GCA_963574435.1 Cheirogaleus major
TGTGTTGGACTTTGTCAAATGCTTTTTCTGCATCTATTGACAAAATCATATGGTTTTTGTTCTTTATTTTATTTATGAAGTGAATTGCATTTATAGACTTGCGTATGTTGAACCATCCTTGCATCTCTGGAATAAAGCCCACCTGTTTTGGGATTTCTTGATACGGCCATTCTCACTGGGGTTAGGTTGTATCTCATTGTGGTTTCGATTTGCATTTCTCTAATGATTAGAGATGTTGAGCATTTTTTATATGTTTGCAGGCCATTATTCTGTCTTCTTTGGAACCTGTACATAATTTTAAAAGCAATTTTCAATGTTTACAAAAAATAAAATAAATCCAGCCTGATATTAATATACTGCTATTAATATTTCCCAACAAAGATATTATCTACCCACTTCCTATAATGAAGAATAAACACAAACAACTACATATGAACACACACCCACACAGCATAAACATACATCTGTTTAGCCATCCTTTTAATTTAATACCTTATAATTGTATGGCTTTATTATGACCATGAAAATATTTTTACCATTGAGTCATATAGGATAATATGTTGATATTTACTATCTTGCCTAATTTTTCTATTTGTTTCCACCGCCTCACAAAACATCAGTGCCTTCAAGGTATCATCTAGTATTTGGATTATATTAAATACATCCATCTTTACTCTTTTGTCCACAGAGATTTGCCACAATGTCATTTCTCATTCCTCCCTGCATGAACTCCTCTGGTCCAATGTGTTATTTGTTCTGCTACTTTGGTTCTAACCCTGAGAGTTTATTTCTAAAACCTGAGAATTAGTTCTAAACCTGAGACCTTAAGTGACTGATATTCATTCTTTTGCTTTGATACACACCGGATCCCTAAAAACTCTGAGAAGCTGCACATGCTTTCATTTGGACACATTTGCAGATATAAGCCATCCAGGTTTATAGATTAATTTATGAAATGATCCCATGGGTGTTCTCCTTTATTCTGTGAAGGCAGGGAATTTCAATGATTGGTATTTAAATACCAAACCTTACATTCCTAGGATAAACCCTACTTGTTCATTATGTATTATCTTTTATACAGTGCTGGACTTGATTTGCTAATATTTTGTTAAGGATGTTAATATCTATGTTCAAGAGGTATGTTGGTCTGTAATTCTTTATTTGTAACGCCTTTGTCTGGTTTGCTGCGTGAAGGCTTGCAATAAAATGCATTGAAAGTGTACCTCTTCTGTTTCCTGAAAGGGTTTGTTCAAGACTGGTAGTGTTTCTGTCTCAAAAGTTTGATACAAATTCCTGAGACAGGCTCACTGATCAGTTTCCTGCTTTGACATAGCTTCTTGCTCTAATATGGTCCAGAGATTACAGTTTACCTAATTTTAGCCAATTAAGAACAAGAGAGCAAAAACCCCATTGACCTGCTTAAAGGGTCAGGGGACTTTCCTGGAGCTCCCGCAGGCTCAGTAAGGCTTAAGCGCAAATCTATAGTAACCTTTTCTTCATTTTAATAGCAAACGTCACGCCCAGGGGGTGGTGATTTAAAATGCTTATGCTACATACAATGCATGAAGACGTATGTAAGCTACTGCGCAGGCGCTAGGAAAACCCTTCCTATACAAGTTTTGACATAACTCCTCCTTTTAGCCCATGAAACAAATCCCCACACTACCCTCGGAGAGCAGGGGAGCCCCCCAACTTTTCTTTCTCTCTCCTTCCTTCCTTCCTTCCTTCCTTCCTTTCTTCCTTCCTTCCTTCCTTCCTTCCTTCCTTCCTTCCTTCCTTCCTTCCTTCCTTCCTTCCTTCCCTCCCTTCCTTTCTCTTCTTTCTTTTCTTTCTTTCCTCTCTTATGCACAAGCTAAATAAACCTTGTCTTTGCCATAACGTCTGCTGATGCCTCTTGCTTTCTAACCTGGGGAATTACAAGAACCCAGGGACGTGTTACCAGTGAAATCATTTAGACCTGGTGTTTCCTTCGAGAGAAATCTTTAATGCCAAATTTAATTTATTTACCATATATAGTCATCTCTTGCTGTCCATGGGTGACTGGCTGCAGGTCCCCCCATCCCACAGATACCCAAATCTGCAAATGCTCAATTCCCTATTTATAATGGCATACTATTTGCATATAACCTGTGCACATCCTTCTGCGTACAGTAAATCATCTCTAGATTACTTATAATACCTAATACAGTGACTACGCATCACTTTATTTGCATGAATTCTGATGAACAGCAAAATCAAGTTTTACTTTTTGGAAGTTTGTGAAATTTTTTTTTCCAAATATTTTTGATGCACAATTGACTCCCTGGATGCAGAACCCACAGATACAAAGGGCCAGCTGTTCAGGGCTATTCACATTTTCAGAATCTTTTTGTATTGATTCTGGTAATTTGTGTCTTTCATATGATTTTGCCATTTCAAGTACATTGCAAAATTCACTAGTATAAAATTATTTATAATATTCTATTACTGTTCTTTTAATGTGTATAGTTATTACTTCATTCATTACTGATATTATTAATTTGTCTCTCCTTTTTAAAATCAATCTTGCTACATATTTAACAATTACATTATTTTTTCAAAGAAAAAACTTTTGATTTGTTGTTTTTTTTCAATTGTTCTTCTATTTTCTATTTCATTGATATTTGCTTTCAATGCTATTATTTTCCTCTCTTTTTTTTTTATTTCTTAACATGGAAATATGCACAATAAATTTACAGCTTCCTCTTTCAAACATAGGCATTTAAAATTATAACAATTAAAAAACACTGCTTTAGCTGTATCCCACATATTTTGCTATGATTTCATTATCATTTAGTTATCATTTAGTCAGCTATGTTCGAATTACCTGTCTTCTTCACACCATGGTTTATTTAGAAATGTATTGCTTAATTTCCAAATAATCGGGGATTTTATAGATACTAATTTCTATTTGTCAACATTATGGACAGAAAGGCTACTTTGAATATCTCCCATTCTTTGAAATGTGTTAAGACTTCTGTCATAATCTGTAACATGGTCTATTTTGGTGAATGCTTTATGTTCATTCGGAAATCCTGCTACAAATACCTATAGATAGGCTATAAATATCAATTAGGTGACATTGGTTGATGGTGTTATTTAAATCTTTTGCATATATTCCATCACTTTTGCTGTATTCTATTGTTTAGAAGCAAATCAGCTCACAGTCAAGGAGAATGGGTCACACAAGGGTATGAACATCAGGAGGCAGAAATCATAGGGCAGAAATCATTTAAGAATCCGTCTTCCATAGTCTGTATCTAAAATAACTTTTCTGTAAATGTCATATAATTGGTATTTGTGTTTTATCAAGCCTAGAAATACCTGCTGTTTAAGCATTTAGTCCATTTACATTTAGGGTAGTATTATTATCATTGTGTTTGCCTACCTTTCTTTTAAAAATACTATTGGTTCTTACTTTCTTCGTTCTTCCTTTCCTGGAATCATTTATATAATGATTAATATTCACCTAATTTTAATTTTAATATTCACATAATTTTAATTTTATTAAAATTTTGATTTTATAATTCACATAATTTTAATATTCAATTTTATGTCTTATATTGACTTTAACTGCATGTCTTTATGTTATTTTGTACACATTCTGTGATTACAATATGCACCTTTAATTTGTCACAGACTTACTTCAAATAATGTCATACTGTTTCACAACCAGTATAAGACCTTTGTAACAGTTTCATGACATTTACCCTTCCTACCGTTAGAGGTTTTCCTTATCCTATATTTTAATTCTATATACCACTAAATCTTTCAGAAATTCAGTCACAACTGAATTTGTCACAACCACAACTTTGAAATGGCATGTGCCTTGTATTTTGTGAAGAATTAATGTATCTTGAAGGATTTCTCTCGGATCCTTCAAACCAAATAAAAATAATAATTTTTACTTTTAAGACATTTTTATTTTATATCTATTGAAGTGGGATTCCGGTTTTCTCCTTTCATCTATTAGGTTACTGAATTACATTAACATATTATCTTATTTCGAATTAATCTTGAATTCATTGGAAATAAAACAATGTGGTGAATGTTGTATATTTGCTTACATGGTACTGAATTTGGTTTGCTAACATTTTGTTTAGTATTTTTTTATGCTTATAAATTATATTGACTTTTAATTTTTCTTTCTCATAAGTTATATCTGGTTTTGATAGTAAATAGACTAATATAAAATTTATTGGGGAGTGTTCTTTTTCTAATCTCTGGAAGAGTTGTGTAAATTTCTAATTATCTGTTCAGTAGAATTTTTTGTAGAACTCAAAATTTTCACTTCTAAAATTTTCTAGGTATGATCATTTATAGCTAGATAGATTTCTAGCTACTGATTGAATTTATTTATTGGTAGTAGAACTATAAATGTTGTCTACTTTTTTTCTTTGTCAGTTTTGGTGAGTTATATTTTTTCTAGGTAGTATTCCACAATTACTGTATTAGATCAATTTATTTAAAACCATTATTTAAAGTTGAACCTAATTTTCTCTTATTTTTAAGATGCTGCTTCATCTCATATTCCATTGTTTATTCTTTAAAGTGTGCCTTCTAAGACTTTTCTTGATCAATATCACAAAAGATATTTATGTAATCAATCATGTAAAAACAATTTCTTAGCATGTTTTGCTTTGCTTTTTATTATATTTTTTAATTCTCTTTGGATTAATTTTTTGTCCCCTTGCTAACATTTTAAATTTATTGCTTTGTTCACTCATATAAAGTCTTTTTTTCTCTTTCCATGTAAGGTGTTATCTATGTAATAACTTTCCTACCAAGTATCAGTTTACCTGCCTTTCACAAGATTTTATTCAAAATATTTTTATAATTCATTACTTCTTATTTATTCCAATTTACATTATAATTTCTTATTTGACTAATGGCTTACTTAGCACACTCTAAAATGTCAATGCATCTTTTTTAATTGAATATTTTATTGATAGCTGCTACTGTAATAGCACAGTATTCAGAGATGTGGTCTCTATGACAACTCTTTTGATAATTTATTTTTGTCCTTGTATAATAATAAATTATGCAAGCTGTCTAAGTTCAAAAAATATATGTTTTTCCCAATTACTGGAATGATGGATCAATAATGTATATTAAATTATTTTGTTAAAATGAAATTTTTCCAACATATCAATACATCTATATTAATTGTCTAAATTATATATTAACTATTAAGAGAAGTATGTTTGGATTTGTTTATTTTTTTTTGAGGTTGTTCCAAATTTTTCTTTTATATATTAGTGCTATGTAATTAGATGCATGTAGGTTTAAACATTTTATCTACTCTTAGTAAATGGAATCTCTCAATGTTATATAGTCATCAATTTTTCATTTTAAAGACTACATTGCTTGATATTGCTATAGCCACCATAGCATTTATAAGTTAATATTTACATGGTATATTTATCTTTGTTCAATCCTCCCACTTCTAAAATTTTTGTATCTTTATCTTAACTTACTGTCTTAGAAATAATTTACAGCTATATTTGATTTTTTTTCTCTATATACATCTGAATTTTACTTGACCACTTTTGTCCATTTACATTTATTGTTACCACTAACAGATTTGGAATTTTTTATTGACTCTTTCAACATTTTATTTTATTTTACTTTATTTTATTTTAATTTTCAGTTTGAGTTATAACATCCTAGTTTTATGGGGGATTTTATTTCAATAGATTTAAGGGGTATAAGTGATTTTTGTTATACGGATGAATTGTATGATGCCGAAGTAAGGGCTTTTAGTGTGCTTAGCACCAGAATAGAGTACATTGTTCTCAATAGTTAGATTTTTATCTCTTACCCCCCTCCTAGCCCCCTTTTTAGTTTTCAATGTCCTTTACACCACTTTATTACTATATATACCCCTTATTTAGCTCCCACTTATAAATGAGAACATGTGGTATTTATTTTTCTATTCCTGAAATACTTCAGTTGGGCTAAGGGTCTCCAGTTCTATCCAGGTTGCTACAAAAGACATTATTTCATTTCTTTTTATTATGAGTGAGTAATACTCCATAGTGTGTGTGTGTGTGTGTGTGTGTATACACTCATAACTAAGATTCTAAGGCAAATATAGCAGCAGCAAAAATAAATAAATGTGACTTAATTAAATTAAAAAGTTTCTGCATAGCAAAGGAATTAATCAACAGAGTGAATAGACAACCTGTAGAATGGAGAAAATATTTGCAAATTATACATCTGACAAAGGACTAATATCTGGAATCAACAAAGAACTCAAATCAGCAAGAAAAAAATAAACAACTCCAACAAAAAGTGGGTAAAAGACATGAAAGGAAGTTTTTCAGAAAAAGATAGACAAATGGCCAACAAACATATGAAAATATGCACAACATCACTAATCACCAGGGATGTGCAAATTAAAACCACAAGATACCACCTCACCTCTGTCAGAATGGCCATTACTAAAAAGTCAAAAAACAACAGATGCTGGTGTGGATCAAGAGAAAAACTGCAAAGATATGGAATCAATTTAAGGGCTCATCACTTCTAGAGTGGATAAAAAAAAATGTGTTGTGTGTGTACTTACACGCATACACACACACATCATTTAGTATTATTGAGCCATAAGAAAAGAATGAAATAATGTCTTTCACAGCAACTTAGATGGACTGGAGACCATCATCCTAAGTGAAGTATCTCAAGAATGGAAAAACAAACACCACATGTTCTCACTAATCAATGGAAAGTCAACAGTGGGCACACACGGGCACAAAGAGATGTAAAGGACATTGGAAACCAAAAAGGAGGCAGGGTAGGGGGGGAGGGATAAAAATTTACCTATCGGTACAGTGAACACTGTCCCTGTGAGGGGCACACTGAAAGCCCTGACTTCGGCATGACACAGTGTACCCATGTAACAAAAATATTTGTACCCCCTTAATATTTTGAAATTTAAAAGAAGAATATTTATATTGCATAATAATTAAAACAACCTTTTTTATGATTAACATCACAGAATAAACAGAGAAAGAAAAAAATGGAGTTTGCCTAGACCTATTCAACATATTTTGCTTATTAGTTATAGCAATAAAAGGAACACATCAAAAATATAAGTGTATTGAATAGAATATAGAAAATAACTTACATTATGGTATCATGTTAATAAATGGTTGCATTTGCTTACTTGTAAAAAACATAATTTTAATTAGAAAAAATCTGAAGCTATATCAAAAATTTGGCTCAATTTGTTTCTACTTTTTCTATATATCTTATGTATCTTATAATATATTGTTTTGTAAGACATACAAGAATATAGCACTCACTGCATCTTGGAAAAACTGCTTGAAGTGTTCTTTATGTGCCTCAACAATAACGTTGCAATGGGTTTTAACCACTTTGTCTTTGAAAAATTAAATGTTACATAATGTCCACAAGATTAAAGAATAATTTGCAAATTTAGAAGACAAAGTTTGCCTCCTATTTCTATTTTGAAGAAAGATAGTTTGTTATCTGACATATAATCTCATTTTGTAACTCTTCCCTCACTGAGACGCTGGTGAGTTAAGTTGGGAAACACTGTACACGAACTAACGTCCCTTTCAGAGGCCTACAAAGGTTATCCTCATTATCATATGAAAGTCAATTTCCTATGCAAAACGGCAGTGTGAAAAAAATTTATTTTCTTGGTGGAATTTCTGGAGACAACGAAATGGTGGGTCAGATTGTACTGAATGCCCATGTACTCTACTGTCTTGCCTGACTAGTCCAAGGCTCGATGACAAATAACATTTCATAGCATTAGTAACCTATTCTGGGTCCCTGCTATGACTTGTAGAACATGGATTCAAACATAACTATTGGAATAATTTAATAGGAACCAGTGATCATCCAGCAAAATGAGCTCAGCTAAAGTAAACATACATGCCCAGTCACCAAATATAGTTGCTGAAACAATGCTACTTATCTGTTTCCCACTTCTCTTTCCACAGGGAGGAGAAAATTTCTAATCACTCCTAGGGAAGAAAAAGTATAAACTATATCCATCCAGCTTCTCCCTGCCTCCTTGTTCATTTCTTCCGAAGAGAGGATGAAGTTGGGACACAGAGCTGAGCATGCTCAGCTAAACCCAGTCCACGGTCTTCTCTCGTGTGTCTCAGCTCTGCCAACGTGCATATGTGACCGGCTCCCCTTACGGTTGTTGGATACACAAACTTCAGAGTTGCACGACTTGCCAACAGTGTCTGTAGGGTTTTGTGGTCAGCACCTAGGCTTCCCAAGCAACAAATGTGTGGCCCCCAGTGGCTAATCTTGGCCTGACCTCATAGGTGCAACTTGACCTAAGAAGGCACAGCTCCTAAATTAAAATCATGAATAATGACAGCAATAATAACAGGGCCCATGTCTTCTGATTCCACGGATTTCCACTTCGCTGTATGATCTTTCGTCCTGAATATATTCGAATTGTGTCTCATTTCTGATGCTTCTTGCATAAAAACAAAAAGAACCAAGCAAGTCCTTTGTGTTCTGCGAAAATAGATTATATGATCCAAAATCAGAAAAAATACTACATGGCATAATGCCATGATGTAAAACTGCTCTCGCGGCACCTAGAAATGTATATATAAATACACTTGAAAAATGCCAGGTGCTATATACATGTAAGACAGTATTGTTGTTGTTATTCATCCTTTGTTTATAAGGTTATTTGAGCCATTTTTTTAATTCAAAATATCTGCTTAAAATTTGCCATTTTGAGCTTTCAGCCCAAGAGGATTTTGTGCATTGGCAAAATCACCCACCTGGCTCTTATGAGGTTGCTCTGATTGTGCCACTTGGATTCATGGCCCGATTTTATTGAATCAGCCCCTTCATTTGGACTCTGCTTCCAGGGCCCTAATTATCTGGCTCAGTTCAGGTTCACAGATTTGTCAGACAATAATATTTGGCAATTCTAGAGCAGGAAAGGCCCCAAACTAAATGGAATTGGGAAATCGCATAGGGTTTTCATGCCAGGGCTTTCTGGAATGGGAAAAGATTTAAAAAAAAAAAAAAAAAAAAAGGCAGTAATGCATCCCTTAGTCCTGGAGATGAATTAGGAAGTCCCTCCTCCTCACTCCCATCCCCCACCTGCCACGAGACACACACATACACACGCATACACACACGCACATGCACACTTTCTTAACAATTTATTCTCTCTCTGGAGCATGAGAAAGCTAATGAGAATAATTCAAGAATGAAAAGGGACTGGAAACTGATGCATATAAGACTATTACAGCACCATGTTAAGAAAAATCTTGTTTTGTGTAAATGGGTTTTGTGAAACAGTTAAGAGATCCTGAGCTAAGGTGTATTAAAACTCCCAGTTGCACTTTATACTAAATTTGGTTTCCAGAATTCTAGACTGTATTTATGCCATACACGTTCCTGGATGCCTTTGGATTAAAACACCTTCAGGCCACATGATACTGAGTCCTACCGTGTGGAAAATACCCTACTGGACCCTCCTCTAGCAAAGCAGATGGACAGAGGCACTGCCAGGTACAACTCTGAATCAGTCCATGGTGGCCCTGAGAGGTACGGAGGCTCGTCCAGGAAACTAAGCTCCCAGGTGAGTGGTGGGTTGGATTATGGGGAGGGGCAGCTCTTTCTTCACTTCTTACTTTATGGCTTTTGTTTGTCTTGTGGATATAAAACTTATGTGTCCACAGGTCTGTGTAGGAAGCACACTGAAATAAAGCATGATTGTGGCTTGCAATGGGCTGAAGAACTCACCAAGTATTAATAGGTTTTGCTGTTAAAACATTGCTCCAGTACAAAGCATATGTATCTACACAACACATGCACGATGCATGTGCCATTTCAAGCGACCTTTTATCTAAATTCTAGTCCCTCAGCAAAACAGCTGTCATATCTGTTACAATGGTCACTCCTATCACTGACTGCTATCATGAATTCTACAGCCAATTTCTCATCGCAAGTGTCTGTCTCTTCTTCACCTGCATCATGGGACCCACGTGATGGATGTCCTCCAAAAGGTAAAAGTGTCATCCCACTAAGCATGTGACTCCATTAGAGCTGGGATCTTTGTTTTGTTGACTGATGTAACAAAGTACATGACATATTGTAGTATTCAGTAAATATTTGTTGCTTTATATTGCATTATTTATTTTAAGTGTATTTTTATTCTCCTAACTTCTGTTCAGTACTGCAAAGTTTCACACAGCCAGGTTGTCATCTGGTCTTCCCCACCTGTTTCAGTCTCAGCTTCCCCTCTGGCAATACCCAACACATTACCACGTGGTGAAGTCCCCCTAGAAGCTCCTATTCACTCATAACCCTTTGATCTGTTAAGGACCTCTAGTTGAAATAGTTTCTAGCAGTAAATGTATTTAAAAACACTAACCCTTACACTTTTTATATGAATATTTTTCAGTGACAAAGCAGTTTTTTAAAACAAAATAAGCGCACTTTTACAACTGGGAGACTTTTAGCAATCATTTAGTTCAAAACCTCATTTTTTCAGATGAGGGAATCAAGCATAGAGAGCTTCAAAAAATTTATTGATGGTCACATTACTAATAGTAATTTTTCAAGAAATAATTGTTGCTTAATTGATTCAAAAGATATAAGCACCTCCTCTTTTTTAC
This sequence comes from Cheirogaleus major, assembly GCA_963574435.1. Taxonomy (NCBI): domain Eukaryota; kingdom Metazoa; phylum Chordata; class Mammalia; order Primates; family Cheirogaleidae; genus Cheirogaleus; species Cheirogaleus major. The sequence continues at coordinate 10,650 of CAUYPO010012504.1, forward strand.
ATGCAAATTCCAAAACATTTCTGAAAGTCTACTCTAAATTGAAACAAGATCTCTTTATAATTTAGTTTATGAATGCCAAAAAATAAAGGATTTATGTTATTGCCTGTTGTCTTATAAGAATGCAAGAGTTGAGTTCAGGAAAATTCGGCAAAAAACCCTTCAAGCTCCTGACATTCTAGCTTCAGCTTCCAAGAGCTTCAGGCTAATTTTCTTCCACTGGGAAGACAAATGGTTATTAAATTTCTTCAATTAAGTATAACATGAGGACCTAAATAGATTCAAATTTTCAAAATTGCACATAATTTCTTAGCTTGGTAAGACTTTACTTCAATTAAATAGTACCACATTTAGCTAGCAGCAGGAACAAGCAAACAAAATTGATGACAATTAAATATATATTTAAAAATCACTTTCTGTGCATTCAATTTTAGGTCAGGTTCTAAAAGAATGCAAAGATGGAACAGGTAAAACTCTGTTTCAAGAAGCTTGGAATTTATTAGCACAGATAAAGAACATCTCTAATGGCACTATAAGACAGAAAATGAAGTATGCCAGGAGAGGCTCTAATTTTTATGGCTCTAATTGTTGGGTGAGCTAAGAACAAGTCTGAGCATATGGTAGGTCTGGGTAAAAGAGAAGTTAGGAGAGGAGAGAGAGAAGTAAAGAAGTGGAAGCCTAGTTCATTACCTAGAGGTTACTCACATCATTTCTGCTCACAGTCTATTGCCAAGAACGTAGTCACATGGCCGCTGGTAGCTGCAAGGAAAGCTGGAAAATCAGCTTCTAGCTGGCCGCCCATGCACTTGGCTAAAACTCAGGGAGCTTTAAGTTGAATTCTAACTAATGTTTTTTCTGCATCTATTAATACGATCATATAAATGTTCCCTTTAATGTATTCTTGCAGTGAATTGTATTGTTATTAGATATTCTAATTGAAGCAATTTTGCATGCCTGAAATAAACCCCAATGCAATAACAATGTTATCTTTTATATACATTTTTAGATTTGTTCTCCTAATTATTTTAAATTTTTGCATTTATGCTGATTTTGTTTTTTACCAGCTAGATATATTTTTTTCTCATTAACTGCAGTAGACTTTTATTTTTAATCTCTGGACTATTTCTGTTTTTCCTTAATACTCTCCAAATTGTGCAAATTTCCCTGTGATTTTCCACTTAGAAAATATTCACGTAAGGCAGGGGGAAGTTCTTCCCTAAGTGTGATTCGGATTGATGGATATGGGGGTCTGGTGTGGTGAGAAATCTGACCGGAGCCCGGGGGACTCCAGCCACAGACACGACACACCATAGTATCTGAGAAAAAAATCTTTTAAAGTCACGTCCTATAAAAGAATAAAAGAGAAAGGGATAAAATTTCTCACTTGGGATCGTTAAGCTTTCGGGGATGGCAAATGCCCCAGAGCCACTGCCTGATACACCTTCTCGTAGGTTCTGGCCTCTGACAAGTCCCTCATTTCACTCAGCCATGCATTAAAGAGCATGGTTTTTATTCAAAGTCTTACTCAAATATATTTTGCATGGTTTTTATATGTACTATAACCAAGAAGTAAAAGAGTCTCCCACTCACTCTTTGCAGTCAGTTCTTCTCTATGGAGAATCTACTTCTGCTGCCAAATCCAAGTACTAGAGCTTGTCTTCGTTTTGCTCAGCCTGTTGACGATTCACTCTGTCCTCTCCTCTCTTCCCTTCCTTGACATTACCCTCCATGGGAAGGCTCTTGCACCTCTCTTACTAATCCCTCTCCCATTTCTCTGGCTGTCTCTTCCTTCTCAATCTCATTTCTGAATTTTGGAATGTCCCATGGTTTTTTCCTGAGGTTTCCTCTAGGTCTACATTCTTGCCCTAAGAGATCTCACCCAGTTTGATTTAAAATGCCGTCTCAATGTAAATCCCTGGAGCTCCAAACCCATATTTTAATTTGCCCATGTCGTCTCAACGAGATGGTCACAGTTCAATGTATCCTCAAAATCTGTTTCCCCTCCCAGCTCTCTCTCCTCCATTAACTTCCCCATCCTGAACACAGCTGCTAGGTACCTGGATGATCCTTGAGGTACCTTGAGGTTGAGAGGTACCTGGATGATCCTTCTTTCCCTTTCTTTTCTTATCTCCCGTCTCCAACCCATCCGCAATTTCAGTTCATTCTGTTGTCAAAACATGATTCAAATGTCCCTTTGCCTCTACATTCCCTGCCCATGCCTTATCCAAAGTACCTTTGCTTTTTTGCCTTTGCTGTTGAAATTGTCCCCTTTACTTTTGAATGGTCTCTCAGCTTCTAACCCTTTCATCAGAATCCATTTCCCACAGAGAACTAGAATAACCCTTGGAAAACTCAATTCACATCGGTTTAATTGGCCTCCCTAAAATCATGCCAAGACTTTTGTATTTACTTATAATAAAATCCAGCATTGTAGTATAGTCGAGAAGCTCTGCAAATCCAGAAGGCTGTCTCCTCCCACATCCTGCTATGCCACAACCTGTACTTCATGCTGTCCTTGCTCTGTTCCAGCTCCGCTGGGACCCTCTTTGTCCTGCGACCCATGCCAGCCTTTATACTACTCAGGGCCTTTGCACTTGCTATTTTCTCCTTCCATCCTGTCTGGTTCTCTGGATGGCTTGTCCCTTTTCATCATTCCAGCATCAAGTAATTCATAATCCCTCAAAGAGTTTGACCCTGGCCGTCCTAGCTCAGTGGACTTCTGCAATTAAAATCTATCATGTCACCTTGTTCATCTCATTTAAAGGACTGATCAAATCTCTAACTCTCTTGTTTATGTGCATGTTCATTGATTGCTTCTGCGCAGTAGAATATAAGCCTGTTGACACCAGGACTATCACGGTCCCATTCATCCATGCATCACCAGTGTCAAGAGCCAGGCCTGTTATATCTCGAATTCAATAACTATTTATTGAGGCCAGGCATGGCAGCTCACATCTGTAATCCTAGCACTCTGGGAAGTCGAGGTGGAAGGATTGCTCCAGGCCAGGAGTTCCAGACCAGTCTGGACAACATACCAAGACCCCGTCTCTACTAAAAATAGAAAAATTAGCCAGGTGTCATGGTGCACCCCTGTAGTCCCAACTGCTCAGAAGGCTGAGGCAGGAGAACCGCTTAAGCCCAGGAGTTTGGGTTGCAGTGAGCTACGATGACGCCACTGCACTCTACCCAGGGTGACAGAATGAGACTCTGTCTCAAAATAAATAAATGAATAAATATATAATAAATATTGAGTGCATGAATAGGTGAATACATTACTAAGTGGCACTAAATGCCTATAAATTGTTGGGGCTAACAGTCTCATATAACTAACAAATGTGGTCATAAGCATGTATAATTTTCACTGTTTTATTCTGAGCTTGTAGATAAATCTGTTTGTTCATATTCTGAAAGACATTTTACAATATGATAATGTGGGTATTAACTTATAATAGCTAAAATTAAGAAATGACCTAAAAATCCCATCAGTAATAAATAATTATTAAATAATTAATAATGTATAATATTATATAGCCTTTTGAAATGTTGATTAACTCTCTGGTTATGAAATTAAACCATGACCATCATGTATTTTTACATGAAAACATAAAGCTACAAAAGAGCATTTATAATATGATCTTATTATTAGTAAACATGCAAACACATAGAAGAACATCTGGGAAAAATATATACAGAGATACTAGAATCTTGGATAGTGACATTATAACTGACTTTCACTTCTTTTTTTCCCCTGCTTTTATGATAGCATTAATGAATGTTCTCAAACTACTATATCTTGGACAGGTATTATTTTGTAATTAGAAAAACAGCCTGTAGGAAGAGTTATATTTTGAAAGAAAAACAAAGATATTGTGGATGCTGAACACTAATTTCTGTCATTTTCAAACATTTTTTTTCTGTTTGGATCTTTAGCACCAAAACAAAACCCTTCTTTCATGTAATGTCGAAGGAAAAGTAAATCAAAGAACTCCAATAAAGAATATAAAAACACCGTAAGGTTTTCCAGTTGTATTTTATTTCGTTTATGCTTAAACATTCTATACTAGTTCCACATTCCATCACTCTCTTTTTCTTTCATGTTTTCCACACACCCTAATGTCTCTGACACCTTTAAGTCAATAAATTTGGGGCAAGAAAATAAACCTCTCGTTGATTTTCTTCCATTAAATCTGGATGAACTAAAGAGCGGGGTTTGTGTCTGCTGTGGTTATGAGATTTCTACTCCTGCCAGCAGAGGCCAAGAACACAAAAGGGAAACGTGTGCGTGAAGAGAGAAGTGGAAGCAGAAACAGCTCTGGAGCAGTGTGGCCCCTTCCTTGTGCGGCCAAAAGCTGTGACTCAAAAGGGACAATACACGTGTCAAAGAAAGCTGTTGTTTGTTTTTTGTTTTTGTTTTTTCTCCCTTTTATGCATCTTACAAGAGCCAATGGGAATTCCGATGAGACAGGATCACAGGGGTGATGGGACTTTATGATCGGTCTTCATGCCCTTTCCCTCACATGCACACACTGAACACATATTAAATATTTAGGTAGCTAGGAAGTATTTCAGCCAAGTTATTCTCACAGTCGTTCCAAAATGACATTAGAAATAAAAGCGAAGGTCGATTTTGTTCTTCCTTTATTGTCATAATACCACATATCTGAAATTTCCTTAGTTTGAGGAACATGACATTCTAAGGGAAATTGAGGATTAGCATTCATGCCTCAGCAGCCTAATGAGGTTCCATAGGTGAGTTTCGACTTGATTCGGGAAACGCTGCCATCGCTGTGCAGTGCAGTGACGCAGAAGGTGACAGAGTCTAAGTTCATGCCGTCCAACCCACTGCTCCTAGAATTGGTGGTTAACTCCTTGTCTTCTAAATCCCAGCTGTATGTTTCAATGTGACAATTACTATTCCTAGGCACAGTGTCAAGTTCAGAAGGAAAGTCTCTCCTCCCATGTTCTCTTCTCCGGATCCAGCCAGGCTCCCGGAATTCCCTGACTGCGTGTACTGCAGCTCCGGAGAGGAACCTGTCCTGCTACGAATGAGGGATCTTCCAACAAGCATGTCCTAGGTACCAATGGAAAATAAAGGTGTGTCTGTTTATGATCAACTCCAGCTTATCTTGGAAATATTACTAAATAAAGTGAAGGCCAATACTCCCTGATTCACATACAGGAGATTTAATGAGTGTGCACATTGAGAAACTAGTTGAAGATGCAAAAATGGTGGCAACTCTTACTCTACTTGTGAGCCAATGTAAAATGTCTACTGTAACTTTAGCGAATTTAATAAAACAAATAATACCAGAGACCAGAGACTGGTAAAGGCAAGGCTCCTAGCAATCTTCCATGAAGGATTCAAATCACTTTTGTGTTTAGGCGCAATTATAACGAAGAACAACTTTCCATATTAAGAAGTAATAATGGAAACGATTGCCTGATGCCAGGCCTGCAAATTCCTTCCTCGTCGCCAAGTGAGGCCACTTGACCCCTCATTGACACTTGTGATTTTTGGCTAGGAAATTAAAAAGAATCTTTAGAGACTAGATCAACACTCTAGCAGAAAATCATTCCTTTTTGATAAGATTTCCTGATAACAGGCCCTCTACTGCATTCCAAGGAAAAACTCTCCACCTTATCTCCAAGTCTGGGACTGATTTCCCGTCTCATTCGCAAAGCCAGTGCTGCTGCTTGGCAATATGCCCAGTGCCCGGTATTTGCACCCCTCCGCTGCAGGGGTGCCCTGCCTTCGTTTGCCGACACCATTCCCGGCACTGCCGTCCTGCTGCTGCCCGGCTGCCCTCCCCAGACATCCTCAACGCCAGGTGCCCGCCTCCGCCCTACCCAAAACTCTGAATTTTAGCTACTCTTCTAAACCTGGCACTTGTCAGGATGAAAATAGTTATTTGGTGCTCACCCATGAAGCTGGTTGACTTGTGCTGGTTGTGCTTCTTGGTTGCGTTCCCTGGATGCAGTGGTCTGCTTTCTCTGTTGGAGAAAGTTGGACTTTTCTCCAAATTCCAGCAGTTGGATGTTTCTTGTGGCACAGGGTGGGCAGGTGCATAGCAAGAGATTCCAGGCCTCAGGGGCTGCCTTGTCCAAATGCAGTTGAAAGACATGAGACTCACTGAGTGACATGTGAGCTCCATCTCTAAAGGCTGGCGAGCACGGAGCCATAATCCTGGAACAGACATTGAGACCATCCTGAGAGTCAAATAGTTGCTCAAAAAAGAAGAGTTCAAGCTCCTGGCCAGGGGTGTGGCTTCCTCCTACCACACCACCTGCAGATAGATCTATCTACCAGCAGTTCTAAAAGCAACTCATGGCCGGGCACAGTGGCTCATGCCTATAATCCTAGCACTCTGGGAGGCTGAGGCAGGAGGACCACTTGAGGTCAAGAGTTCAAGACCAGCCTGAGCAAGAGTGAGCCCCCGTCTCTACTAAAAATAGAAAAATTATCCCGACATGGTGACACTTACCTATAGTTCCAGCTACTCCAGACACTAATACAGGAGGATCACTTGAGCCCAAGAAGTGGAGGTTGCAGTGAGCTAAGATGATGCCACTGCACCTTAGCCTGGGCAACAGAGTGAGCCTGTGTCTCAAAAATAAATAAATAAATAAATACAATTAAAAAAAAATAAATAAATAAGAATGTAAAAGAAAAAGGAAAACAGTAAAGTAACATAAAGCTTAGATTTTTAAGTTATTAAGTAAAATAAATAATAAAAGAAAAGAAAATTCAATTTAACAAAATAAAATAAGTATCAAAGATAAAAATTCAATGATTAAATATTAGGATAAAAAGTAATGAGATTTTCAGTAAATAAAATAAAACATCAGAATCAATGGAATACAAATTTAAAGACATGAGAGTGGGATGAACAAAAAATAAAAAACTAAATCTGTAAAGTAACACCAATCTGTCACAACTTCATGAGAAGAAGGTGACTACATTGGGATTAGTGACCAATGGCACAGAAATCTGTTCTGTGGAAGATTTAAAGGATTTTTCAAAAGGAATTTTGAAGTCCACAGTTTATATTTGTTGACATTAGAAACTAACCCTCACATAAAATATAAGTTCAGTCCTTACCATAAATTATTTAACTTTGTCTTGACTGTTTTGATTGCTTACATTTTCATCATCATACAAATACTATAATTAATGACTTAGAAAGATACCTTTCTGATCCTGTCCTTGGAATCATTGGGTCAAATGGTAAAAAGAATTAAACATCTTGAGAACATATGACCAAGCACATTTGCAGAAAGATTATGCTAATTCATGTTTTTATGAGAAGTATATAAAATGCTTTTCTCACTGCATCCTTGCTGGCATTGGGTATTATTGTTATTAATTTGATTTGATTATTTATTAATTTGACAGGTAAAGACAGTATCACGTTTTACACATTGTGCACTAGGAATGTGTCACACTGATTTTCTCCAATTCTTAAAAACCTGGAGAGTGAAGCATCAAGCAGTAAGCATGCCAGCAACCTTTAAATACCTAACTAATGAAACATATAAATGAAATGTAAATGAAATAATTAACAACCTCTTCAATATTTCAACATCCTATAAGAGACAAATATTAATATCATACATAGCATCACCACGATGATAGGGAAGCAGCATGGCAAAACTTCACTTTGTTGATTGTTTCCTTTACTGTGCAGAAGCTTTTCAGCTTGATGCCCAGAGTACACAAGGAACTCAAACAACTCAATAGCAAAAAAAAAAAAAAAAAAAATTCAGCTTAAAAATGGACAAAAAATCTGAATAGACAATTATCAAAAGAAGACATACAAATGACCAACAGGCATATGAAAAAATGCCTAACATCGCTAACACCAAGGAAATGCAAGTCAAAACTACAATGAAATATCATTTCACCCCACTTAAAATGGCTATTATCAAAAAGACAGAAAATAACAAATGCTGACAAAGATCTGAGAAAGGGAAACGTTTGTACATTGTTGGTGGAAGGGTAAATTATTACAGCCACCATGGAAAACAGTATAGAGTTTTCTCAACAAAATAAAAAAACAAAAATAGATCCAGCAACCCCACTACTGGGTATTTATCCAAAAGAAAGGAAACCAGCATATCAAAGAGATCCCTGCACCCCCACGTTTATTGCAACGTATTCACAATAGCCACAGTACGGAATCCACCTAAGTGTCAACAGACGAATAGATAAAGAAGATGTGCTAGATATGCACAATGGAATATTATTTCATCATTAAAAAAGAATAAAATCCTGTCATTTGTAGCAACATGAATGGAACTGGAGGCCATTGTGTTAAGTGAAATAAAAGCTAGGCACAGAAAGACAAATAGCACTTGTTCTCATTCATTTGTGGGAGCTAAAAAAAATTGATCTCATGGTTACCAGAGGCTGGGAAGGGTAGTAGGGGTGGGGGGATAAAGAAGGATTGGCTAATAGCCACAAAAATACAGTCAGATAGGAGGAGTAAAATCTAGTGTCCAATAGCACAATAGGGCGACTATAATTGACAATAATTTATTGTATATTTCAAAATAACTAGAAGAGTGGATTTGTAATGTTCCCAACACAAAGAAATGGTAACAGAAGTGATGGATATTCCAGTGACCCAGATTTGATCATTATACACTGTATGCTTGTATCAAAATATCACATGTACTGCATAATTACGGACAACTATTATATATCCATAAGAATTAAAAACAAACATTAAAAAAGAATAAGCTCTCTAGAAGCTTCTCTCCACAGGGCTTCCTGGGACTGACTGGTGCTATGAAATGCAAAACTAATGCTGGCCGAAGACTTAATGAGACCCCTATGCTGATTTCTGGAAAATTCCTTCTCTGAGCCGCTCACTGCTTAGCAGCCCCAAAGTCCCACCTGTGACTCCTCAGCTCAGTGAGAGCTGTGCTCTGCCTGGGCTCCAGCTCCCTGAGCCACCATTTAGAAAGTGACCCCATACTGACAGCTGGGGTGATTATAAGCTAACCAAACACACTTCCCTTCTCTCAGGAATATCAGTCTCAGGAGGCCTGTTGCTGAATACCTGGAAACAGTTACTTCTTTTATTTCCACCAGGTCTGTCTTTGTGAACAGCACAAGTCTGCTACCAGTCACTCCCCTATACAAGTTTCTAAATGTTCTCTTTCCTATACTCTGAAGGTCTTTGCAGATGTATGCTAGACCTTCTCATTCTATTTGCTGGGCGGGGGAGGTCTTTTAACTTCCTTTCATATATTTCATTTCTTTCTCTCTGTGCTGGATTCTAAATAATAACTTTTGACTTGTATTATAGTTCGTTAATTTTTCTCTTCAAAGGAGTCTAACATGCTGATAAACACATGCATTGCATTTTCCTCATTTATTTTTAATGTGAAGAAACAACTAATGTCATATCTGTTTAGTTACTTTTACAGTTTTCTGCTCCAGGGATGTCTCATCTCATATTTATTAAACATACCAAAAAAGATATAATCTCTGTGATAAATTCAAGCTAAAATATTTATAGGTCTCATTCTGCCATCGTCTGCTTATGTTGGTTCTCACTCTTATTTTTGTAGCTTTTATGCTATTTTTTATGCTATTTTTTCCCACTGAGCTATTTATTATCCTAGGAATATTATCATTATTATTTTTAATTCTTTCATGCATTTAACAAATATTTATTTAGGACTTACTATGTGGCAGGTAACTATTGGGATACAGGTAAAATGGACATACGTCTCATTGTTCACAGAGTTTATATTCCAGTGGGAGAAGAGTCAACAGACAAGTAAATTATGAGACGTGTACATATTCACAGTTAATTTGTTAGACTGTGATGGGTGTTAATGGATAAAGTAATTAATTTGTGAAAAAATGCAATGATTGAATGGGTGAAGGATATGAAGTTAATGGTCTGCGTAATTTCTGGGGGAACAGCACTCCAGATGAGTGAGCAGGGACAGCAAATGCAGCAGCCTTGGGCTGGAGCATTCTGGGAATGCTGAAGGAACAGCAGGAAGGATGATCCAGTTGCCTGGATGTTTTCTTTAATGTCGAGATAAGCACCCGAGTCCATCAGATCATTTGGGCGTAATGGGACACAGGTGGAGAGATGGCAAGGGAGTCAAGGAAGGGAAGGCATCAGTGCGTTCAGGCCAGTTGATGCTGTGAGCGTAGGGGATTGATCCCAAAGAGAGACTTCTGGGAGACAGAGGCTGGGGAGCTGGGATATTAATGTAATAATTCCTGTCACTCATTCGTCAAGGTCTGTTTCAAGAGGGCATTAATTCCTAGCATTTCCAACCAGCCTCAAGGTGGGCAATCAGGGTCCACTGCAAGAAAAAGCCCTCAGGCAAAAAAATCAAGGCCCTGGCATGTGGAGCTGGGCCTGTGTGCACTGAATAGGCCAGCAAGAGGCAGTGGGCAGAGCACCCGGAACACGGAGGGAAGGAGCAGGAAATGAGGGCAGAAATGCCAGGGCAGTAGACGTCCGGGGTCTCGGAGGTCAACCCAAAGACTTTGGATTTTTCTCTGAATGAGGTAAGAATCATTTCGATGGTTTCCAGCGTAGGAATCATGTGATCTACATTTGAACAAGCTCACTCTGACTGCTTCATGGAAAATGTTTCTAGGGAGACAAAGACAGAAGGAAGGAAACCCTTTAGAGGACTGTTGCAACATTCCAACAGGGAGAAAGACGAAGAACATTCTAAAGGTTCATAGAATTTGCTAATAGACTGGATGAGGTTGGAGAAATGGGGAATTGTCAAGAATGACACCAAGACTTTTGGCCTGAGTAACTGGAAGAGTTAAAGTCCCATTCACTGAGATGAAGGAGATTTCAGGAGAAGCTACAATGAAGGCAGATTCCTCCAGGGAGAATCTGTGATTGCTTCTGCCAGGCTCCTAGACCGAGACCATTTAAAACGAGTTCCTGACTTGAGGGTTTTGTACCACACAGGAGAACAAAATTTAAGAGTCAATTTAAGCATTAAAGGATTCATGAATCAGGCAGCACTCAAAACCAAGTGAGGTCCAGGGAGCTGTACATTAGCCGTGGAGCAGGAGGTTTTACAGGCTGAACTCGGAAGCAAGGTTTGCCTTGTGTGCGTATGATCTGGATAGCTGGCAGTTTTGAGTTAAGTTTAATATAGCAGGTTCAGTGCCCTACTTAAATCTCTGGATTCACTTTCATTTAGATTTAAGAAGATTTTTTTTTAAATTTTACCCAGCATTTCTAATTATTTTCTGTGGGAAAACAGCCTTTCAAATTTCTAGACCCATCTTTTCTTTAAATGTGTCATTGATCTTTTAGTAACTGACAGTATTCCATTACTCTTTCACTTAATAAAAAAAAAATATTTCCAAATCTACCCTGAATTATGGCAATCCTAGGACAAAACAACATTGCACTGCTATTTCCATGAATTATTATTAGAGAAAAGTCAAGAGACATTTAGGCTGCAAGAAACACTCTACTTACATATAACTCCCTAGTAAGTTGAAAAACTGGATAGAAGAGTAGTTAAGAGCTCAGATTCTGAAAGAGATATTATGTACTTTTATTTTCACTTTACCATTTCTTTCTGTGTAATCTTAAGAAAGTTATTTAACCTCTCTAAGTCTGTTTCCCCAGAGGAAAATAGGGTTGTGAGACATAAATACAGTGTGTAAATGACTACGCCTTGTGCCCAGTGCATAGTAAGTACACAAGCCGTGTTAGCCACGGTATTACATTTCTATTGCTGTCATGACAAATTACCACTAATTTAGTAGCTTAAAACAACACAAATGTACTTTTTACAACGTTCTCAACATTAATCTCCCCATCTCCAATTCCTTTTTGCCATAGAAGGTAACATAGTCACAGGCTTCTGGGATCAACATATGGATATTATTGCGGGGGGGGGGCATTATTCTGCTTACCATAGCCAGGATTATTAAGTTTACTCAGCAAAAGGGCTGCAAACTTTAACCAACCATAGCCCAGCATTTTAATATCTGAAAAACTAGCACCAAAAAAAAAAAAAAATCAGAAAAACCCACACAAACCTCCAACATGAGACTGTGGTCTTAGAAAGAAGAAATGAACTTTGAACTTTGGTGATGGTAGAGAGAAAATCTTAATTAAATTGTTTTTAATCTCCATACCCCATTTATGTTGGGGTCACGAACATCCTCAGCAGTAGTGTGCACGGTTCTTTCTCTCTCATTTCTTCACTCAATTACCCCTTAGTCTCCATCAGTAAATATTGTATGTTTTACAACAATTATTTAAATTTAATTTCAGTTATTAAATACATTCCCAATAGGCTAATCACAAATACAATGCAGATCTCAGTCTATCTATAATGAGTGAATTTGTTTGCTCTATAGTAGATTGCTTTGATCTATTCCCTTAAATTTCCGTTTTATTAACATTTGTACTTTGGTTGGATATTTGGATCATTTTATATGTTTCAAATGAAGTTTTAGTGGCATATGACAAAATAATGAATACTATAAAATTTCAGTGAGACCCTATGCTGAATAAGAGGTGTGTAACCTGGAGTGGCCAGAGAGGAATGACACTTTCTCCTTGGGTTTGTCTGTTTTTGTTTTTGTTTTGTTTTGTTTCCCAAATCATCCATACTCTTCCACCAAATCCATTTGGAAATTAATTAACCCACAGAACATGGTAAGTCATACAGCATTTGTCACTATGTCTCCTTGCAAGTGAAGCCACTCAGGGACAGCTTAGGGACCAAATTCCTTTTCATACTGTGAAGACGGCTGTGTATATTCAGGTCAACGCGGGCGTGGCAAGACTGTAGATTGCACTGCTACCTCTTGGGGGTGAGAAACTGAAAAATCTTTAATGCTAACAGCCTTTGAAGTTTCACACTCTTAAATGCACTATTTTCAGAGCTAGAGCCTTCCTTTCTCTGGTACCTTCTCCCTGGAAGGAAATGCACGCACACGCACACACGCGCGCGCACGCACGCACACGCACGTACGCACACGCACGCACACGCACGCACGTACACAGTCTCCTCAGGTGTAAACTAGTGTGTAATGAAGCCTCACGCTGCATGCTTACTCTTTCTTTTGGTAATGACGTTGAGACAATGTGTCCTTTAAGCGCCTCATTTATATAATTATAAGTAGATATATAGACGCATTTTTGAAATACGTATGTTCCCCCGCCTTGTGCCCTTCTCCCTCTGAGATTGACATTGAAACAACTTAAAACTATTCTGCAAAGAAAAGATGTCCTATTGATGTCGTATCACATGCTGAAACCTCAAATGTGCGAACCTCATGTTGGCTGAGCAGATTTGTTTGTGCTCCTACCCGGATCAGCAGACCTAAAGTATTGTCCAACACCTGATTCAGGTGCAGGGATGGAGGCTGACGGCATGGTATCATTTTTAAAAAGTAAAAATTTAAAGATACAGGCATGATGACATGAGTAGCAACAGCAAAGATTTTTTTTTTTTTTTTAAATAGGTGTGATGGTTACTTTTATCTGTCAACTGGACTGGATTAAAGGATACTCAGATAGCTGGTAAAGCCTTCTTTGTGTGTGTGTGTGTGTGTGTGTGTGTGTGTGAGTGTGTGTGTGCTTCCAAAGACAGTAGAATTTGAATCAGTAGACTGAGTAAAGAAGATCCACCCTCACCACTGTGGGTGGGCAGCGCCTAATTCAAGGAGGGCCTGGATAGGACACAGAGGTGGAGGAGGGGTGAATGCACTCTCTCTTCTGAATGTAGAACATACATCTTCTCGGCCATTGGAGGGAGCTTCCGCATTTTTGTCTTTTGAAAGTCTTCAGGCTTGGGCAGAGAGTTACACTATTGGCTCCCCTGGTTCTCCAGCCTCTGGACTCAGACTGAATTACACTACCGGCTTTCTTTGTTCTCCACCTTGCAGATGGTGTATACTGAGCCTCCATAATCACGTGACCCAATTTCCATAATAGATCCCTTCTTACATATCCTACTGGCTACTTCTCTGCAGAACCCTGATATCACAGACTATTTTTAGTGTGGTTTTAGGTTCATGGCAAAATTGAGCAGAAGTACAGAGATTTTACATGTACCCCATGTCCCACCCATGCATTGCCTTGACGTTATCAAAATCCCAGACCAGAGTGGTACATTTGTTACAACTGATAAGCCTACGCTAACACATCATTATCACCCTGGGTCCATCTTTGCATAGGGCTCGAGTGTGGTGTTGTTTATTCTGTGGGTCTGGGCAAATGCATAATGACCATGTGTCCACCGTTGTAGTGTCATACAAAGTCGAGTTACCAACCCCAAACTCTGTTGTGCTTCCAGTATTCATCCCTTTCTCCCCCTAATCCCTGCCTGGTAACCACTGATCATTTTACACCTCTATAGTTTTGCCTTTTACAGAATGTCAAATAGTTGGAAACATACAGTTTGTGTACTTCTCAGGTTGCCTTGTTTTGATTAGTAATATTCATTTAACTTTCCTTCCTCCATGCTTTCCTGGCTTGATAGATCATTTCTTTTTATCACTGAATAATATTCTATTATCTGGATCTACCAGAGTTTGTTCAACTACTAAAGGAAAGAGTTGATTGCTTCGAAGTTTTGGCAGTTATGAATAAAGATGCTATAAACATCCATGTGTGGCTTTTTGTGTGAACCTAAGTTTTCAATTCCTTTGGGTAAATAGCAAGGAGCATGATTGCTGGATCGTATGGTAAGAGTGTGTTTAGTTTTGTAAGAAACTGTCAAATTATCTTCCAAAGTGGCTGTACCATTTTGCATTCCCACAAGTGATGAATGAGATTTTCTGTTGCTCCACATCCTCACCTGCATTTGTTATTGTCAGTGTTCTAGATTTTGGCCATTCTAACAGTAGTAGCATCTCATTGTTGTTTTAATTCAAATTTCCCTAATGATATATGATGTGAAGCATCTTTTCATGTGGCTCCTCTTCATCTTTGGTGAGTTGTCTGTTAAAACCTTTAGCCTAGTTTTTATGGGGTTATTTTCTTATTGTTGAGTTTGAAGAGTTCTTTGTATATTTTGGATAACAGTCCTTTATCTGATGTGTCTTTTACAAATATTTTCCTCCAGTCTGTGGCTCATTTTCTCATCCTCTTGACAGTGTTTTTCATAAAACAGAAATTTTTAGTTTTAATGAAGTCCAGATGGCCCTTTTGTTTCATGGATTGTGCCTTTGGTATTGCATCTGAAAAGTCATCACCAAATCTAAGGTCATCTAGATTTTCTCCTATGTTATCTTCTAGGACTTTTATAGTTTTATGTCTTATATTTAGGTATATGATCAATTTTGATTAACTTTTATGAAGGATGTAAGACCTGTGTCTAGATTCATTGCTTTTTGCAAATGGATTCCTGTTATTACAGCACAATTTGTTGAAAACATGCTCTTTTCTCCATTGTATTACTGTAGAATAGATTTTTCAATCCCCAGGATAATTCAACAAACAGAGAAACTAGGCTGACAAAATAAAAACAAACAAAAATCATATTAAAACATCTACAACCCAATGAACTGACAGTATCCCACATACTGAAAAATATTTGGCTGGGCCAAACTACCAAGCACACCAATATCCATATAGTATAAAATTAAATGTGTGAAGTGGGAAAGAAGACTAAATGATATAAGAAGGCTCTAAGGGCCAGGAATTCCCAGAATCACTAACAGTATTACAGATTATGGTGAGCAAAAAAAATTCCTACCAACAACAAAGGCATATGTTCATTTGATATGCCTACAACACAAATAAAAGCTATAACTCAATACTCAAATAAAGCCAGAAGTAATAAAGAAGACTTAGGAAACCAATGGAAGCTATTAAAAGATAATATATTGCTGAATTAGAACAATATAAGAATGACTGGACAACAGGAAAATATGAAATATTGCTAACATCTCAGAAAAGAATACGAAACGAAAGGAAAAAATCATTTCAGGAAAAAATTAGAAGGAACAAAAGAGCCAAAGACAAGGGGGTAACATCACAAAGAAAATAGAGAATGAAAAGGCAGAAAATGGGGAAAAAAATAAAAGATGAGATTAAAAGGATTGAATATAAAGTGATAGATATAAAAGTTATTCAAAGAAGATCCTACCTAGGTATAAAAATACACAGAATGCTTTAATTGCCCCAAAAAGAAACCCCACACCCATCAACAGGCATAACCCATTTCCCTGACAACCACTAATCTGCTTTCTCTAGGGATTTGCCTCTTCCAGACCTTTTACATAAATGAAATCATACAGTATGTGGCCTTTTGTGTCTGGCTTCTTTCACTTAGCATAATGTTTTCAAGGTTCATTTCTGTGTAGCACGTCTCAAGACTTTATTAATTCTGAAGGCTGAATAATATTCCACTGTGTGGAGACCCCCTATATTGTTTGTCTATTCGCCAACCGATAGACGTTTAGGTTGTTCACATTTTCTGGCTGCTATGAACATTCATGTACCAATTTCTGTGTGAAGATATGTTTTTAGTTCTCTAGGGTATAGAGCAAGGACTGGTTTCACATTCTGAGGAACTGCCAAACTGCTCTCCAAAGCAGCTGCGCCCTTGTACTTTCCCCCAGCAGCCTGCGGGGACTCAGTTTCTCCACTTGCTCCTCAGCACTCGCTGCGCCTGGCTTCCTGATCACAGCCGCCCCTGTGGGTTCGGATCCCCATTGCCCTGCTAGTTAATGATGAGAATCTTTTTATGTGTTTATTGACCATTTTTTATACCTTCTTTATAGAAATGTCTATTCAAACCCTTTGCACATTTTCTAACTGGGTCATTTGTCTTTAGTATTGAGGTGTAAATGTTCCTTTCTATTCTCTGCAGTAGTCTCCATCAATAATCTTTTAAGTCTTCGAATGAAAATAATTGCTGAGATTTGTCGTATGTTTTTCTGTCTTGATGGAGATGCGTTCTATTAATCTTCTTAATTATATGAAAGATTCCCTGATATTAAACTACACTTGCATCTTTTGAGCAAACCAAGGGCATGTTTTTCTTTTTTTTTTTTTCTATAAATGTTAGATTTATTCTTTTTTTTTTATTTCAGCATACCATGGGGGTACAAATGTTTAGGTTATGTATGTTGCCCTTGCCCCTCCCCAGTCAGAGCTTCAAGAGTATCCATCCCCCAGACGATGCGCATCACACTCATTATGTATGTATGTATCCATCCCCTCCTCCCCCCTCCCATCTGCTTGTCGCCCAATAAATGTTATTCCTATATGTCCACTTAGGTGTTGATCAGTGAAACCAATTTGCTGGTGAGTACATGTGGTGCTTGTTTTTCCATTCTTGTGATACTTCACTTAGTAGAATGGGCTCCATATCTATCCAGGAAAATACAAGAGGTACTATATCACCATTATTTCATGTAGCTGAATAGTACTCCATGGTATACATATACCACATTTTATTAATCCACTCATATATTGATGGGCACTTGGGTTGATTCTACATCTTTGCAATTGTGAATTGTGCTGCTATAAACATTAGAGTGTTGATGTCTTTTTTATAGAATGTCTTTGGTTCTTTTGAGTAGATGCCCAGTAATGGGATTGCTGGATCAAATGGTAGGTCTACTTTTAGTTCTTTGAGAAATCTCTATACTGTTTTCCATAAAGGTTGTAGTAATTTGTAGTCCCTCCAAGAGAGTATAAGCATTCCTTTCTCTCTGCTTCCATGACAGCATCTCCTGGTTTTGGACTTTTTAGTAAAATCCAAAGCCTTATTCAATAAATGGTGCTGGGAAAATTGGACATGCAGAAGAATGAAACAGGATCCATGTCTTTCACTCCTCCCCCAAAATTAATTTAAGATGGATAAAAGACTTAAATGTAAGGCATGAAACAATAAGAATTCTAGAAGATAATGTAGCAAAAACTCTTCCAGATATTGGCTTAAGCAAAGAATGTATGACTAAGACCACTATGGCAATTACAGCAACAACAAAAATAAATAAATGGGCCTTGATTAAATTAAAAAAGCTTCTGCACAGCTAAGGAAATAATCAACAGAGCAAATAGAAAACCTACATAATGGGAGAAAATATTCACAAGCTATACATCTGACAAAGGGCTGATAACCAGAATCTACAAAAAACTCAAGTAAATCAGCAAGAAAAAATCAAACAACCCCATTAAAAAGTGGGCAAAAGAAATGAACATCTTTTCATAAAAAGATAGACAAATGGCCAATGAACATATGAAAAAATGCCCAATGTTATTAATCATGGGGGAAATGCAAATTAAAACCACAATGAGATATCACCTTACCCCAGTTAGAACATGTCCTGTGTTGATGCAGTTTCTAGATAGAACCTTGCCACTCAAAGAGTGGTCTGTAGACCATCATCATCATCTAGAATCCTATTAGAGACAGAGAATCTTGAGCCAAATTGCAAGACTACTGAGACTCTGCATTTTAGCAGGATCCTCAGGTGGTTCATAAATGCACTAAAGTGTGAGAGGCACTGCTCTAGGACTTCAGTGCCATAACTTCATAAGTAATAAAGATACCGAACTTTGGTATTTGGTTCTTGCTTTAAATTGGAATGTCTCTAGTGATTTCAGCATTAAATACCCTTTTGAGTTGTTGTTTTTAGATAGGTACTATTTATTCTGTTAAGAAAGGACCCTTTGATTTGAAGATAATAAGAATATTTTATTGTTCTATCTTGTTCTTCCCAAGAATAACTGTTGGATCTGGGTTTTAGCTCACATTCTACTAACTACTAATTGCATACTGTTGGATAAATTTATTGACCCTGTTGTCTCTGTTTCCTCCTCTGTAATATGCAGATCATAATAGTACCTATCATATCAGATAATTTTGATGATTTAATGAGATAATGCTTTTAAAGCATTTATTAAACACTCACTAAGTAAAATATTAATTATTACTATAAGATTATTTAAGCAGTAAATCACATAATGTAAGCTTTAACATTTACAGATTCATTTTTGGGTTCTTTCAATATTTTCTTATTTCATCTTATTGCTTTTTATCCTTCACTTCATCATCTCTTCTCTTCTCCTTACAGTTTTATTAATATCAAGACCAGTGATCGAGTCCTGGTTATTTTGGGGACATCAAGCAGAGATCTCCTACATTGTTTATTTGTTTCTTTTAAAAAATGTTTTCAAAGGCATATGTATTCTCTGACACTCTGTGATTCAGTATCCCTCCTCCCATTCACCCACTTGCCTGTTAGGAGTTGGAACCTTTCTATGGCGTAGAGCTGAAGGCACAAATTGGCAACCACTGGACTTGTCTGGCCTCCGACTTCATTTACTTCCATCATTTACTTTACTCAAATGCTAACTTTCTTTGTATCAGCAAATGCCAATTTAATTAGGTTCTACAGAAAGCCCCCAACCTTTTTGGCACCAGGGACCCGTTTCACAGAAGACAATTTTTCCGTGGGGTTGGGGGTGGGGTAGGAGCTCAGGCGGTGATGCCAGCGATGGGGAGCGGCTGTGAAACTAGATGAAGCTTCGCTCCCACGCCTGCCACCCCCTCCCGCTGCGTGCTGGCTCCACCCCAAGTTTCATGGGAAACAATTTTTCCATGGGCTGCGTAGTGGGGTGGGGCAGTGTGGCTCTGAGACCTGGTCCCTTAACAGGCTGCTGACCCAGGGCTTGGGGACCGCTGTCACAGTGATTCGTGTAAATTTAGTGAAGTTATGAATAAACTAAGTTCCACCAAACTTCACAAATGTGTATCAGCACATGATGAAAAAAGTTACTTTTCCCTGAGAAAGCAAATCTGTTACCTCCTTTTGCCATTAGCTTCCTCAGTCTAAATTGGTTTTTCAGTTTTGAGTATAATCAGGAAATGGAGAGAAAAGTGAAATCACCGCATTTTATTTTCCAAAGTGCGTGATTGTGCAAATCCTGGAATGAGACAGAACATTTGAAATATCGCACCGCAATCGTGGCTGGCCTTTGCTCTTTGCTCCTAAGTGACATGTGGCCCAAGACTTGGTTTTAAGTCTTACAATTTTACTTTCTTACTTAGAGTAGCTGTTTGCTAAATCTAAATCTTGGAGATGGAGGCTGTGCTACAATCCGATTTGTGGGATTTCTATGTCCACTTTACTTTTTTTGGATATATTTTTTTTGGCTGACTTTTGTTTCAGGGATTTTTTTTTTTTTCCTTGTGATCTCAAGGGATTTTCCTCATGTCAAAAGACAAAAATTCTAACTTTTCACATATAAATAAAATAACACAAGCTCTGTAACACAAAGAGAAGCATAATGCTTTGCAGAGTGTAGACATAATCTTTCTTACAGGAAAAAATCCCTTTCAGATGTGACCAAAATCGGAAACATATTCCCCTTTTGTCAGATAACACTGGCTTACTGGATGCTTGAGAAGCAGCCTTCAGGATTGCTCAAGATGAAGCAGCACAACGAATGGCCCAGGGACTGGGCATGCGCAGTGACTAGGGTTACTGCTTCCTGGGTGAATTTCAGAAACTCACAAACAACTGGAGTCTGAAGTGCCCATAGAGATTAAGCGCCATGTTCCAGAGGGAAGAACTGAGACCCAGAAAAGCTTCAGGACTTGTCCAAGCCTTTGGGGCCAGAAGAGAGGTCTCCGTGGTCTTATTGCGGGGTTTCTTGCACTAAAACATTCTACTTCCCACATTTCTAATTTATGCCCTTTTAAAGGTCTTTTTTAAAAAATAAAATAGCATTAAAACCAAGTCAGGAGGCTAGTGATTAGAATATTCACATTTATTTTCCTACTTGATATAATACTTCAGGGCAATAGTGATGTTTAAGCAAAAGCAAAATTAGCCATGAGATATAAAAAATTATACATCTGCTTACATTTTGGTGTGGGATAACTGAGATCTTGTGATTATAGGAGTAACCATAAAATAAAAATTTTGCTGAGTTTGGTCTAGCTCACCTAGATGCAGCGATACAAGTACAAATGCTTAATTATTATGGCTTATAATAGCTGTTGTTCTCATATTTAGAACTGTGTTACTTAAATATATGCATATTCACTTATGAATGTGCTATAATCTTGAACTTTATTAAGAAGGCCCCTATCCGATGTCACAACCTAGAGCACTCTTGTCAGAACTCTACGTAGAATTGATAAACTCTTATTACAAGTCATACACCAGAAAAACCCAATCCGTAAAAATGTTCTCATGAAATGCTGTCAAGAAATAGATGAAGAGCTATCTGTAAACTTCAGAATTAAAATAATTTCATATGTGCTGAATATTTGGTCATCACCTCTGTCTCTCTCAAAAAGTTTGCCCTCATTTAATGAAGATCTCTGAGTTACAATACTAGATACGGTACCAATTGGATTTTTCATTTGTGAAAGATATTGAAATTGGAATATTCTGTGCTTTGTTTCCAGAAAGTGTTTGAAACACAATCACAGCCTTTAACGTTAAGAACATATTCCTGTCAAAACCTTGAAAGTGTCAGCTATTTGTCCTTTAGGTATTTGCCCATTGGATATACTTAGAAATTATTGTTTGACTTATGCATGCAGACCAAAAGATGAATGCCTTACTCTATCCATTGTATATTTTCCTCATTTTTGTCTGGCATATGTTCTTAGACTGCCAATAAAGTTATCATAAATTTCCCATGATATAGACACACATTTGGGACATTTCCAGATATTCAATCACAGCGCATCTAAGAGCAGGTTTTGTATTTGATGATAACCCTATGGGCGGCAGAGCCTCCTCACTCTAAAGAAACCAGAGACTTGTTACAAAACAATTTCTTTATACTAAAAATAGTAATAGCCAAAATAGGTAGTAGACATAATGTGTTATATAAGTAGATATGTTTGCAAAAACAAAATCATTCTTTACAATAAATTAAAAAACAGACACGGAAAAATTTCTGTTTAGTATATATTCTTAAGTATCTATTCAACAGCATATTCAAATGTGTAAAATAGACTTTATAAAGACCATTACAATTGTTTTAATGGTTTGTATGTATAATTTTATTTTGTCTATTAAAAATTAAAACATTTCTGATAAGGATGTTTTTGCAACCTTAATGGAATAATAGTAGTAAGGAATAACATTGTACCCAATTAATAATTGATCTAGAGTTTAAATTATTAGATTTAATTTTAGAAACCAACATTATTTTAGAAAAACTTTGACTTCTTGCTTTTGAATAAATTGTATTAAAGACTTGATAAACACAGAAGCAGAGCAAACTGAAAATGGTGTTAGCAAGAAAGCTTGGCAGCAAATCTCAATTCTCACTCGTTAAGTGCTTTAAGCATCATAGCCAATAATACCCATCTAAAATCTAACTAACTTGGAATGGACTCCAATAGATTACTTAGGCATGAAAATATTTTCCCTTGAATATGTTGTCTAGTTATCCTGCCAGCATCTCATCAAAGCATGCTAGCGAGGTGTCTTGGTTTGCAGTAGCTGCTATGGGTGAACTCTGCTCACCATTGCTGCTGAGTAACAACCATTTCCTGGAAACACAATGTGGACCATTACAAGGTGGAAGTTATGAGCTTCCCCAGTGACATCTCCCATACCTTATCCTTGCAAAACTAAATAAACACCTAATTTTCAATGCTCTCCAAAATTAATAGCTGTGGTTGTCTATCTCTGATGTGACAGGTCTTAGAACTGAAAACTTGTTATCAATCCATACCAATAATGGAGATTATTAATAAATTTAGGTCATGCAGTAGGTGTGAGCAAGATAATTGTTCTTTATCTAAGACAAGACACCACGTGTTACTACTAGGGCTATATCCTCTTAGATAATCATTAAAGATAATTCAGCCAGATACACTATTTAATGTTAACTATCAACAAGTTGTTGCTTAAAGTAAAATAATTTCTCAGGGGAAAAAAATTTGCCTTAATATGTACTCTATAAACTTGGAATAATCAGAAAAAAAGTTAGTAAGTGAATATTATTTTACTCTTTAATATTGTAGAGGCTAATCACATCCAGTTATTTTTCTTCCATTTTTTCTTCTATATTTTAGGTGAAAAAATATACTTGGTGACTTGGGGAGGGGAAAGAATGTTATGAAATTTCACTCAGACCAAAAGATGAATGCCTTACTCTATCCATTGTATATTTTCCTCATTTTTGTCTACTTATTTTTGTCTGGCATATGTTCTTAGACTGCCAATAAAGTTATCATAAATTTCCCATGATATAGACACACATTTGGGACATTTCCAGATATTCAATCACAGCGCATCTAAGAGCACCTTTTGTATTTGATGATAACCCTATGGGCGGCAGAGCCTCCTCACTCTAAAGAAACCAGAGTCTTGTTACAAAACAATTTCTTTACTTTTCAACTCAGTTGTTAACTCTAATTGTTATTGGCCTTTAATTCTTTTATAGTCGGTGTAGTTTTTTAGATTCTCTCCTCCAAATTTCTATGTTTCTATCCCAGCACTTAGGGAACTAAAATACTTCTCAGACAAACTACTGATCCTCTGCACCAGAGCACCACGTGGTGGAGGACAGTCTTCATCTTACGTGACTCTGCCTATCGGAGCCAAGAGCTTGGCATCTAGTAGGCGCTGGGGTAATCATCGTTGGACTAAGTATAACCACACAAGGTAACAACAGACTTCTACCTGTCTGCACCAAAGATCCCACCTGCAGTGCTGACTCTGGCTTTCGTAGAATCTGTGAGGACAATGGGGATGAGGCCATATTGTCCATGAAGAATTGTGGGGCGGGGTGGGGGGAGGGTGGAAATTAGCTCGCATTTTGACCCTCTATTTTTTTTACAGGTGAAGTCTTCTGAAAGCATACCTTAGTGGTAACACTGAACAAAAAGTGAACGGAGGTGGACACCCCGGTCGCTCGCGGATGTTTTGCTCCTGGTGATACAGAGCAGGGGCCACGGGACACAGCAGGCAGCTTCAGACCAGCACGTGTTGGTAGAGGGGCCTGAGGACCTTAGATTATTTTTCAGTGCTGGCTGGCGACAATAGACTCTCTGCTGCTTTTCCTCCCTCGCCCAGGTCAGGAGTTCCAATCCAGCCCTAGACGCGGATCCTTTCAAGAGGATGGAGCATGGGAGGCAAAGAGCAAGAGCCAGGACAAGCCATTCCAATCTGCCACCCTCTGGGCCCACCTGAGGGACATTTCCGGGGAAGGAGGCAGGATGAAAGGAAGTGCAGTGAAGGTTTTTTGTTTTGTTGTCCCCATTTCATTCAAATAGAGTTCTAGGATCCCTTAATCCCGTATCAGCACATTCTATCCTATAATTAGAATTAAATTCATCCCAATCCTTCTTCTTCGGCTGGGTAGATAACAGTTTCATTCCAGTACTTAATTTTCTATTCTACGAAGGCTCAATAGTGTGTCCATAAGGGAGAACACACATTTTTTTGTTTGTTTTTTTTTTTTTACAAATCTTTCCTAGAGAACCACCAGGAATCCCTTTAGAACATCAGAACCCCTTTAATTTCAGCAACTCTTTTCCATTCAGAAAGGGAAGATCTTAGGGAAGAATTAGGCCTGATCTCCCTGAAAACTGTAAAAGGAATAAACAAATTATTAGAGGTCCCAAACTCTCTGTGGTTCAGTATCTCCTCTCATCAGTTTCTGAGTGGTCCACACACATACTAGGGGTATTTCCTGTGATTACTTTCTCCTTGGAGAACTAATAGCTTGTCGACGGAACTTTCTAAATGAAATATTTCCATTTGAAATTGTTTATTTTCATTATTTTTGAACCATAGTAGAGACATTTTCAATCAAACATATGAAAACCATACTGCACATTTTTATAAATTTAAAAATGTGCTTAAAGTTATAGCAGATAGTAAATTTTTCTTTTTTTTCCTCTTGTCTCTCTCTCTCTCTCTGCCATGATCTTAACTTTCCATCTTTGTATTTTTATGGGAAATTTAAGCCAGGAAGTTACTGAGTTTTGAGTAACCTTATGTTCAAAACTTGGTGCAAAGCTTGGTGACAATCCTGATACAGATTTTTTTCACCAGAATAGGGTCAGCACACACATTTTCCCCCTACTCATCATCACTCCATTAATGGGTTTATGCCCACTTATTTCCTAAGAAGAAGCTATATCCTTTTCATAAATGAAACTCAATGCCTACGTTTCTCATCATAAAGGCTTATGTACTGACTTTCCAGAAAAATTGGCTGAGCAGAAAATGCCCTCTTTTCTACGACCAGTCAAGGCAGTACATCTCATGCCTTGGTTCCTCCCACACAATTAATCTCAGAAGACATTAGTGGAAGGAAAATACTAACAGATGGGCAAGCTTTTTGTTGATGGTGTTTTTCTTTCTCTTTAAGTAGGAGTACATTGTAATCTGTTGCAGAAAAAAGGGAGAAAAAAGCAACTAAGCACCTTTTTCTCCCCCAGATGGGCTGCAAGGATCTTCTTGCATGTGCTTTTGGTTGCTAGTTCAGCTCTTCTTCAGAGGTCAGCAGCAGGTCATTTACAGAGTGCTGGCAACGTGTGCTAGGTTCTTCAGAAACACAGTCCTCCCTGTCCACTGGACTTCGAACACAAAGAACAATGGTAAATCGAGAAGCCAAAAGTCATGTGAAAAGTAAAACAGTCAAAGCTTTTTTTAAGCATGTGGTGTTAAAAAAAAATGTATTGTGCAGATCGATTTTTATAATTCACTCTCTGCTTTTAGCTCTCTCTTTCTCTGTACACAGATTCATCCTTGAATTTATAAAGTATATTTTGAAGTGAGCCATCTTGTTCTGATGCTAGCACACGACACAGGTAGACTAAGGTTTGTAACCTTACCAGAGATACTGGTGTACTGGTACAAAACCAGACTTCATGAACTATTCCCAGCAATCAGAACGGCATTGCTAGAAATACCAAAAATCTATGGTGACGACATGTCTCTAAGGCCACTTGTTGCTGATTGAAAGTCATTATAGCTTCCATTGTGTGAAATAACCCAGGTGTGAAGGCATTCCCAAACAGAGAGGAAGACTGGACGCAGAGATGAAGTAAATAAATGTGTGGATTCTGCTGAGGAGTTTCTACAAATAATTTAAAAAATTATTTCCACAAATAATTACATTTTTCACACAACTGGATATCTTCAGGGAGAATATGACAGGACTCGCATGATTTGCCATTAGTTTTAATACTGGCAAGAAGTAAAACAACAAACTGGTATACTCTGGATTTCAATTTGCTACCTCCTGGTTTTAGCGACATTTGTAGGTCATGCTTTGAAGAACAATCATACGAAATGACGGAAGTGTAGTGACAGTCCCTGGCACGGTTACTGTACCAGCATATTCATCATCTATCTTATAACAGGTTGTAGAAGTTTTAGAGACTTTTATTTTAATCTACTGCCTTTCTTTCCTGATTCATCAAGAGAAGCCAAGTAAATTATTATTTTATTTAAATGTGGTAGGTGTTTGATCATTTCATGTAAAAATAGCAAGAACCATAATATTAGTTAATATTTATTCATCACTCACTATATGCCAGGCACTGTGCTATGTACCTCATTTCTATGATCTCATTCAAAGAACTGTGAATACTTTATAGTCCCATTTTATCGTCCCCATTTTATGGACATGAAAATTAGGAAACCCAACCAAAGTACAAAGCCAAACTCTAAAGGAGCCGGGTTTCCCTGCAGCTTTACGACAAAAGAAATTACACGAGCAAATTTCTAATCTTACTTCAATACAGAAATAGAAGATTGTGGTATCGCATCCCCAGAAAAAATAAGGCCTTGAAAAGGAAAATTGAAAATTAGTAAGAAAAAACTCTGAGCTACATGCAAAGCTGGCTGCTGTGTTACTCACAACTCCAGTTCTCTGAACCTAGTACTTCCGAATTCTTTATCACAATTCATTGCATAAAATACAATTCTATCCTGTTCTGTGTGCACTTGTATGCACACAGAAACCTACATAATGGAAATCTGTTTTAAAAAGCAATATTTGGCCTTATCCAGATTGTGCTTTTTCTTCTATTCTGTTGTATTTAATGTAAAAATGTTTGTCAAGCCTAACTCAAGTCAACTTTATGATTCTATGGCCATAACTGTGAGCAAAAGCTGACGTGAACTTCAGAGGGCATGGTATCCGTGTCTACTTTGAAAAGAACACGGGATGATCCTCTTTCCTGGAAATCATCCTTTTTCTTCCTTTCAGAAGTAAAACAACAAGGAGTGAGGCATATGGAGCTTTTTAAAATATATCTTTAACCTTTTTATAAGGTAAAATAAGAGAATTGGCTGTACTGATCGATTATACCTTATAACCAAGATATAGCGCTACAGATCATCCAAATAAAGCAAATATATCCCAACCTAACACTCAAGT
The DNA here is from genome assembly GCA_963574435.1 of Cheirogaleus major. Classification (NCBI taxonomy): domain Eukaryota; kingdom Metazoa; phylum Chordata; class Mammalia; order Primates; family Cheirogaleidae; genus Cheirogaleus; species Cheirogaleus major. Next base: position 38,006 of record CAUYPO010012504.1, read on the forward strand.
ATGACTCTCTCTCTCCCCATTTAAACTTTTTCCTTGCCTTTACATGGCCTTTAGAATAATATTTAAGCTCTGTTTTACAGAACACAAGGCTCTCATTCTCTACTTCCTAACTTACATGACTACCATTATCCTCCCCTTAAATTCTGCCCCCTACTCAAAGTAAATGACACCCAGCACCCATAGAGATCTTGCATACCATCTCATGCTGTGGGTCTTTGCACATGCTTGTCTCTCTCTCTCTCTAGAACATCACTCTCTAACTCTCAGCTCAAATGCTGTCGATGATGTAAACATTTCTTTGAATCCTTTTAATCTCTTTCCCCATATATGAATCATACAATATAATCATTTTTCTGAATATATTTCCTGTCCACTGTAAATTTCAAGGGAGGAAAAACAGTAGATGAACTTTGGTCTACAATATTTTATACCTGATCTTTTTGTATTAAATATGATTCCAAATTTTAAATATCAACTAAATCTATATTTTTATAATGATAAATAAGTCATAATTTTATATATATATTTCTTAAGATTTTTATATTTTATTGTGATATTAATCGATGGGATAATAAATAATACTCCAATACAGGTTATATATTTTAAGTGATTAGGTACCAGCAACACATAAATAAATGGGTGTCACCACAGTTCACAATTTGCCAGCCAGATTTCCACGTTTGAAATCTTTCATTATGAAACTCACTTTGACATACTGATTAATCATTTGAAACCCAAGAGATCATATCACCAAAAACCAGGATCTACAGCAAATTGCCCCTCAATGGTTACAAAGATGTGACTTTAGAAAATGGGAAACTGTAAAAACAATCATATTACAATAATTCTATTTTCCCATGCCATTGCAGACTGTGAGTGGCCTGCTTGCATCGCCGCACCAGCTGCTGCAGGTGACCTTCCTCACTGTGAGTGCTGCCTGATACCTGCTCAAAGCTGCCCCATTTGAGCGGAATTTCTCTGGGCTAAACGGAAGCCACTTTACCAGGGATACTACATTTCCCAGAATACCGAGGCAGCCTGCAGCCAGCTAATGACCAGTTGACATGGGGTTGCACAAATAGGTTCCCACTTTCCTGAAGGTGGAATCAACTCTGTGATGTAATCCATCCTCCAAAGCTCCACGAGGGATCAGGCTCACTCTGGACTCCATTTGAGACCACATCTTTGCTTAGCTCCCTCCCCTGGTCTACCCTCTTTCCCTTGTTCCCCTTTTTCCTAAAATCATTCCCTGAATAAGTGGCACACATGCAAATCCCTGCCTCAGGCTCTGCTTCAAAGGAACCCAATTGAAGAAACATCCTCCCTGTGTTTTGCTTCCCAACATTAACTGAATAAATAATGAGAGGTGTGCTATGTTTTCCACCATTCTTGAAAAGACAATTGATTTTCATTTTGCTATGTTATGTTTATTAAAAGTTCGTTGTTTCTGTTTTGTTGAGTAAGATTTCCCATTATATGTGCAATTTAACTCTTTTCCAAAGAAATTTTCTTTGTTCTACTGTAAGCTTTCCCAGCTGCCCTCCTTAAAGGTCATGTAACATCTTATAACCATCAAATAAATATGGTAGAGAAATGAACATACTTTCTCCAAATAAACATTTGTCCTCATGCTTATAATGGCAAAGCTTATGCAATGACCTGCCACCTGCCCAATCCCATGAAAGAATGTTTGGTGCTTTCTCTGAATCATTTTGCATAGTTTTTAGACTTTCCTTCTGTAGTTTCGTTTTTTTCAGTTTCAAATTTTCCCCCCAACCACTGCCCACATTTTCTGTTAGTTCTCATTTCCAAAAATTACATAATAACAAGCTGAATTCCTTTAGATTCCTTCTTGCGTTAGTGGAATGTTGAAATTGTCGTACACAAATCAGGATTTGCTAGCAGTTCACTCACAGTGACCTCCCTCAGCACTTCCGGGTCCCAGTTAGGATAAAACCCAGGATCATTTCCTTTCCTTCCAGTTCAAAAAGGCTTTCTCTAAAAAAACGACTGCTGTAACCTACATCATTCCTTCAGCAATCGTTTTTTCTGGATTCTTGAATTCCATCATGAACATTATATGACATATCTTTTAATATTCTCAAAACTCTTTTTCAATTTAAACTCATTGACCTTATCATATGCTTCCTAGTGATGACTGTCATCGCACTGTAATTATTTAAACTAGGAATATTCACACAATGAATTTGCAGGAAATCTTGTATTTAGCATACTGTGTTCTTCTGGCATTTATATTTTCCCTTACAGGTAATTTATCTTTTTCTCCATCTACCCAGATTTATTATAGCATACATGCTTAGAAATATCACTGGATCTTTGGCATGGCGATCATAACACAGAATTATGGAATGTTGGAAGTAAAAGTATACTTACAATTTATAATTGCAATCCCCTGTCTTTAAAATGAAAGAATTAAGTGAAAGTTCTACCACAGGCATCTTCCCATTGTAATACTTCAGGACCTTTGTGCTTTTCAAGTACACAATTCAGTGACATGTAATGTATTCACAGAGGTGTGAAGCCATCATCATTGTCTGTTTTCAGACTGTTTTCATCACCCCCCAGGAAAAAAAGCTAATACTCATTAGTAGTCACACCCCATTGCCCCATCTCTCCAGTGCCCGGTAACTAATAATCTACTTTCTGTTTCTATGGTATTACTTGGTCTGGATATTTCATAAAAATGAAATCATATAATATGCAGCCCTTTGTGACTGGCTTCTTAGCATGTTTTCAAGGTTCCTCAAGGCTGTATAATGTATCAGTATGCATTCATTTTTGTGGCTGAATACTATTCCATTGCATGGATATACCACATTTTGTTTCTCCATACTTTATTGGGTAAACACTTGAGTTTTTTCTACTTTTTGGCTATTATATAAATAATACTGTTATGAATATTCATGTACAAGTTTTTATGGATACATATTTTCAATTCTTTTTGGAGAATATACCTAGGAGTGGAATTTTGGGTCATATATTATAGTAACCCTGTGTCTCCCTTTCGGAGGAACTGACAAAATGTTTTTCAACGTGGCTGCACCATTTACAATCCCACCAAATTGTCCCATTTTTAAGGGGCTCTGGTTTCCATACAGTAACACGCAATCACGTCATTACAACCTTCAGTAAAAGTAAATTGTACAACTGAGGATCATTTACTCTTTCACCCCATTTACTATAAAGCAGAACTATTCCAGCAAAGCCTTTGTAAATATGAGCCTTGTATTTTTTTATTTTCTTTAACTTCCCCCACAGTTGTCAAGTCTAAACTTTCCCCACCACTATTTCAATCTTGAGCATTATAACTTCGGTGCGATATTGATCTACTTGGAGCCCTTCCTGCAAAGGCTCTTCTTGTTCCTAAATCCCTGAGTTACACCAAAGATAAAACATTCCCTCGTGAATCACTGTGAGAGTTCAGCATCGAAGCTCTGGCCCCCTGCCCTGTCCCACATGGCTTGCGTATTGCCAGACATAAATATAGATATTAAAGTGATTTACAGACCTTCTTTCAGAGTGGAAAAAAACCAAAGGAAATTTGATGGTGAAACTTATCAATGTCTTTTCCTTAAATTCAGGTGATACTACATAGGCAATTAGAGTAGCAACTGAAGAGAAAGAATGACCTAACACAGCAAAATCTCTTTTTTAAGAGACTAACAATTTGAATAATTTTTATAGTCTTTCTGATCTGTTCTTTTTTTTTTTTAACTGAAGTTCATAACATCATATGATATGCAGAAGACAGAGCTATTAATAGTAAACCTTTGGCCTTCTTCCTCACCCACATACTCCCTATAATTTTTTTTTCGGTTCTCAATGACTCAAGTAATAGTTTCTTACCATTTCCTGTTGATAGTAATTTTACAGGTTGGTGCTGGTCCTAAAGATTACAGTTATTCATGTCTGATATTCAGCTGGACTAGATAGTAATATGCTCAATTTCATTTTGTTTCTTTAACTTTTTTATGATAAAAATCACATATTTACCTACTGTTTTATGCCTCTTTTTTAGCTAATATATAGTCATGATTTTCTTTCTTTTTTTTTTTTTCTTCTTTCCTCACATATCTCAAGATTTCCTGAGACGTCAGTTTTAAGATTTGAAAAGTGAAGAACAAAGCGGGAAGAAAACAAATACTGCTGAATTCCAGCACCGTGGAAAGGTGACTGGGCAGGTGCCAGGGGAAGGCATTAACCAGCACAGCAGATCACCATATGCACGCGAGGCCAGAGTGTTCTAGATTTTCCACGAGAGCTACCATAAGGCTCAGAAGTGAGTTTCCAATTCCAAGAGCTGTTTTCTTGGAGGTGCTTTGAGGGATTAGATGAGAGAAGAAACTTCCAACTCCAAGTCTGTAAAATACCCAAGATGATAAAATTATCCATAATTGTCCATGTTGTACATGCTTCACGTATATTTTGCTCTTATAGTTTTACTTCATTTGTCCTCACGTGTGCACTATGGTGCTACCCAGGAATTTATAAATTTTGAGCGGAAACTGGTATTTTTTATATTGAACAAACCATGCAAATGTTACCTTTAGGGCCTGTCACCTCTTGGTTACATTTAGGATTTACACATTGGAGTCCCCTGCAGTGAAACTATATTAGATTCTACAGACCTCATAGGTCTGATCCTTGAGTTTCTCCGGTTTCTATGGAGTTGTTTCATTGCCAAAACCGAGGTAATAGAAAACAAAACAAAACAAAAATCAAAAATGATCTGGTTGGGAAATATTATTTGGAAAGAACAAAGAACATGACAGTATAAGCCTATCGAGATGACGATGGGTTATATGACACTAAAGAATTATTTCAGGAAACTATGGTTTATAGATCAGAGGAACAGAATTTGAAAATTGTGCTTTGCTTCTTTTCATAACGTAATTTGAGATTAAATGTTTATGCTTTATCCCTAATGCATTATGATGGGTATATTCAACACTCGAAAAGTTAGAATTTAATTATTTTATTTATAAGGATGGGTATATAAAAATGTAAGTATACATTACATATATGATATGTACATATAATACCGTTTATGTATATTGAGATATGCTGTGAAAATACATGTGATGAATGTATCAAATATCAGAATAAAAGGTGTTTAATTATTTAAATACCTTATTTAATCACCACATATTTTCAGAAAAAGTACACTTATTTCAGATGTACTTTCTAAAGATATACATTCTTTATTCATTATAAGGTACTATGTGGTCCTCTTCACAGCCATCTGCATATTTCAATCTATTTAAAAATGTTTGTTACAGAGTGAAAAAAAAGGAATGCATGCACAGTATAATGTGAATATGTTTGTGTCCGGAGATCTTCTGCATCTAAGAATGTTTGGGTTTTTCAGTAAATTTCCACATGTTCTTCATTAAAAAATGAATAAGTGTGTCCAACCTGAATTTAGTAATAGACTTTAAATCATGTTACTGTACCAGCAAATACTGTGTACTCTATCACCCTTTTTATGAGAACGGGATAGAATAGTGACAATACAACCACTCCTGGGAATGAGCCTGTCCAAAGGTGATGAAAATCTTCCAACCAAGTTTGTGAAGAGAAATACTATTTCAGTATTTGATATTAATCAATTAATGTTCCTAATTTTTTAACTTCCAAAGAAACAAATGGAAACACTTCTACTTGCCAGATTCTTTGAAAGCACCGATTTTTCTTGTCTTCAATATCATAATGAAGAATGGCTTTTAAGCATTTCTAAGTAACAACCACAATGTCACTACATTCGAAATGTTTAAAACAAGCACTTCAGAATAATCACATTGTTAAAAGAAAGAAATCCATAGTTTTGTGGTTTGTCTATATATCACAAGTGAGTGTTACTCAGAAAGGATTTGAACTCCCTGAGCATATGTGTCTACTTCCACCATTAAAGTGGATTCAGGTGCTTGGCATGATTGTCTCCAGACAGGCTTTCTTTAAATAATTAATGGCTATGGTCTTATTGCACCATCGAACTATATCTGGATACACTCACATTGCTTTTACAAGAGTTTCATACAATTCCATGGTCTGCAGAACATGTGGGAAGTACCTCATAGTTTCTTTTATTAATACAAACTATTTTCACTTTCTCCAATGACAAATGGCTCCAAATTAGGTTTTTTACACCTATTATGACTGAACATGATGAGAAATTCATCTGTAGACCACAGCTGTGTATTGCAAACGCCACAAATTCTTTGGTGGCCAGGGAGGTGATTGTTAATGCAAGGACCAAGCAGAAAGAGGGAGTTGTTTATTTTGCTGGGAGACAGAAATCCTAGTTTTCAAAATTTTCAAAGTCATTAAAACATTTGTTCTTGACATTCAAAATAGCCATTTTAAACTCTATTCAAAAGTGTATTGCTTCAATATATCATGAGATAGCGTTTGAAATCTTCTGTTGAGCCACTATATTGAAAAAGAAAAAAAATCTACTCTTTTATTATTATTTCAACATCCATTGAATGCCAGAAATGTGGCAAGGAAGCAATGCCCAGTGAACGCACCATTTACATGGAACAGAGGAAATAGATCTGTGAGAGGACAGGAATGTCATCCATGCACACACTGATGCCACATGCCTACATGTATTTGACACCCACGTTTATAATTACTCTCACCTGGCACAGTTAGTATTGTCTGGTGATTTTCCATAGACGATAACTGCCCTCCTACAAAATACACCAAAGGAGCATAATGGTCTGACTTCTGAAAAGTTACTGACAAGGAACAAAAACATATTAAAAAATCAAATTAAATACTAACATCAAGGACCTCTGCAGTAAAAATTAGAAAACGATTGAGAAATCACAAATAAATTCCATAAAATTGCAAGGGACTTAAGCCCCTTCTTTGGCTGGATCCTTAATGCATTTATTAGAGACACTTCTGATTTGACTACTCCACTGTGGAGTAAAAGCACACGACTGGTTATTGTTAGTAAGAATTTGTCATCAATACAGGATGAGGCCAATCTCTAAATTTCATGAATTTCAGGCATTTTCTTTTCACATATCAAGAGCACCATGAATATTCTCAGTGTCGGAAGTATACTAAAATAAAAATATATTAATACTAATACTTCATGAAATAATTATAAAAATGCAACAATATTGCATTCACTGAGTAACCATTTACTAGATCATTATTTTATTCTTTAATTATAGGTATGAAAACTTAACACTGTCAGTTGAGATGTATTTCTATAAGAAATACAAGATAGAGAATATGTATTTGTAAAGATTCTAACATCCTTTAAATTCATTATAGTCAACCATAGTTTTAATCAAGATAGAACATATGGCAGTAAATAAATAATTATTTAGGTTTGCCAACATAAATACAAAAGGAATACTAATTCTCATAATTTTTCTGTTTGTTCCATTTTATTTTAACATTAAACAATGTTTGATGTTAAACACATCATACTAATTTTCTTTAATTTTATTTAAAGCTTTTTAAACTATTAAGTTATTAAATTGGTTCACAGAATATCTCAATACAATTTACTAAATTCATCTCATGACTCAAAATCTTGTTTTTAGAAATTAGCACAATAAAAATATTTATAATCCAACTCACTACCATGCGTCACAAAAATGCAAAAACGAAATATGGAATGATTGACCCTGTAATGACCTAATAATGAATAAATAAATTATAAGGGTTTTTTTTCATTAGTCATTTCAAAGGGGGCGATGAACAGTATAAGTTTAAAAATTAAATAGTGTCTGCCAAAATATAACAGAACTTGAAAATTCTAAGTTAAAAAATATTTTTGTCAAGATAAATTTTTTCAGACCAGAATATGAAATTGCTTTTTGGATTGTAATTCTCTCAGAGTTGTGGAGAATCAGACCCCAAAAAACAGAAAAAAAAATTCTTTAAGAATGTGATATATGCTTCAATTTATTTTTTTTAGAATAAGATAGATATAAATAACAAAAAAAAAAACCCACATTCTGTAAAAGAGGTGACATAGGTTTTCTTTAGAATATAAATAATAAGAAAGGAGGAACTATTTCCTATATATGTTCCAAATAATAAGTAATACCAAAATGCTCAAAAATATTCTCTCAATAACAAACCAGCACAAGTACCAAGTATTAAAAATAAGAACTTAACATAAAAAGGTGTTTCAATTCATCATCTTGAAATAAATCTTAAAGGACTTTCTGTCATGGTGGTGGTTCTTTACGCATAGGCGTAAGTGACCAAAGTAAGACATTGGAGGCTGGAAAATTTTTAATTAAGGCAAAATTTTTTTCCCTCTTAAACAGATGCAACTCAAACTTAGAATATTTAAAAATCATACTCATAAAAAAGCCATAAGACAGGTTATCAAAAGGTTATGATATAATAATTCACATTCTGCCAAGTGAACACTTATTAACATTTATTTACATAATACTCATTAAAATACTTTAAACTGTTGTGTATAAAAATAAAAAACCAATAGGCATCAACAGCCCTTTATGGCCTATAAAGGAGATTTATTAACATATTTTAGCCAACATAATTTTCTATTTAAAATGATCTTATAAAAATAAAATATTGACCATTGCTAACATCATGATGCTGTATGTAGCTCAAACTGACTTGGGGTGTTTCTCCTTGCCTGTTGCCTAGCCTGGGACTAGACACAGCTACCTGCAAGTGCCTACTGCTTAGTCTCAAAACTTACAGTGGCCGGTATGTCTTGTCACTCTCTGGTATACATTACAGGCCTGCCCTTTGTACCACTCCGAGACGAGCTCTGATGTGAGTGGCCCCGACATCACAGAGTATAATCAAATGCCCTTTGAACCGAGCAAGCAGAATTTATTGCTGTTAACACATTTTACAGTTTATAGGATCGCCAGCCCCTTGGCTTCTGAGACTTTTTTTCAAGCGTGGCTTTGAATCTATAAATACGACTGATTTATATCACAAAATGGGCATGTAATATAATACTTAGTGTTTTGTTTTATAAATTCTTTACCTCCTATAGGAAGTATAATTTATAAAAAATAGTTAATAAGATTATGTTTTTCCTTCCGTCATCCATCTCGGCAAGGAATAGTAACACAGTTCTTCAACAGTGAATTTTCTGTATGGGAGAAAAAGATGTTTTAACATAAATTTAGTCAATTTTTGAATAATTATAAATGTGTCTTATAAGCCTTAATGAACACTTCTTAGGGTTACCTTTGAAAATTAAAATGGTAGATAAATTAAATAAAAAGAAGATTGAAATACTATAGAAATTTTATGTGTCTACTTTTTAGTTTTACCAACCACAACCTTTAACATTTTTCTGAATATGAAGAAATTCAATTTAAAACACTGAAAGCCATGTTTCTGTTGAAATCCAGTCTGAAGTTAGTGGTCTAAGGCAAGAGCAAGGTGCATATAAATGGAATCCAAATCTTGGAGAACCTCACAAAAAGGAATTTTTAAGTCCTTTCTTGTACAACTTAGCTGTTCAAGTTAGTTCCCAGTCATTTCAATCTTTCTAAATAAAACTATTATTCTTATAATAAAAATTTTAAAAATAAAATAAAATATTATCTATTTGCCAAGAGCATGTGTATTCTAATATAAGATCTGGGATTTAAATTAATAATGGATTAGGAGACAAATTTTTTAAGCAAGAATAATTGAAAGTATTCTTAAATTCTGAAAAAAATGAAAATAGGTAATATTGATGCAATAACTTTTTCTGAATTGGAGGTCAGTTGGAGTTGAATTCAATGACATTTATTACTGAATCATCCTATAGAATTCATTTGCCCAGACAAAAGTTCAGTTTACCTTGAACTCAATTAGAAGCAAAACCATATTAGTTCTAGTACAATGGGAATCTGTTCATTGAAGTGGCTGTTTTAACATTAAAAGTTCAATTAAAGAATTTTCTGAACTTATGCCATATTGTCTTACTTTTTAACTTAGGATGAAGCGCGAAGATGTAAAATATGATGGAGTATGTGTACTTACAAGTGTTCTTGGTTATAAACAACAGAAATCAACTCTGGCTAACTAGAGCCAAACAAGACTTACTGGATAGTTTCAACTTATAAATTTGGAGAAACACTGGCAAATAAAGCTAAGAGAGCAAGAAGGAACCAAGGAAATGTAGGTCACCAAGAACCCAGGCACAGTTCAAATGCTCCCCCTGCTGAAGCCACCACTGTGTCTTCCCGCTGAGGCCCTCACCTCTCAACCCTGCTGCCTCCTCTCCGACGGGACGTCAGCAGAGCAGCACCCACCAGAGCCACTTGCCCTGCTTCTTGACACTAGTTGTTCAGGCTCAAAGTCCCATGAAGAAGGCATCTCGCATAGGTTTGGAGCAGGGGTCCTCAAACTTTTTAAACAGGGGGCCAGTTCACTGTCCCTCAGACCGTTGGAGAGTGCACACTGTGGGCCCAGAATGAGTCGGCTGCTAAGCAGGACAGGCAGTGGTGGCAAAAACACCCGGCAGGCAGGATAAATGTCCTCGGCGGGCCGCATGTGGCCCGTGGGCCGTAGTTTGAGGACCCCTGGGAGAGACCAATCCCATATTGGAAGCAAATCTCTAAAGGGTTTTGGATTGAATGGTGCCTCCCCAAAATGTGTATGTTGAAGTCTTAATCCTGAGTACTTTAGAGTGTGACGTTATTTGCAAATAGTGTCTTTGCAGACATAAGTAGTTAAGAAGAGGTCATGTTTGAGTAAGGTCCTTATTCAATATGACTGGTGTCCTTATAAAAAGGGGACATTGGAGACAGACACACAGGGAGAATGCCAAGTGAATATCAAGACAGACTGGGGTGAAACAGCTACAAGCCAAAGAGTGCCAAAGACAGCCAGCAATCCTCAAGGAGTTAGGATGGAGTCACGAAACAGAGTCTTCCTCTCAGCCCTCAGAAGGAACCACCCCTGCCTTAGACTTCCATCCTCAAGAATAGTAAGACAATACATTTCCATTGTTTGAGCCATCCAATTTGTGATACTTTGTTATAGGAACCTTAGCAAACTAATGTACTCCACCTCCAGCCGGGACTCCACCAGTAGCAAATTCTCCAAAGATTAGCAAAGGGCTTATCCTCTGAGCAGTTTTTTATTAAAAAAAAAAAAAAAAAAAGGAAAGAAAATAGCAAAAATAAAGAAAAGTATAATTTTCTGATAAATTTCTTTACTATAAATAATAATCCTGATGATTTACATCTATAAGTAGATTTTACTTTTCCAAATTATTTAATTGAGATATGTACACTGGTATTATTTCATTATTGACTCTGGGTAAAATTTTCTGTTCTTGTGTGCTAGACCTGGCCTTCTTATTTCTTTTAATTTTTTTGGAAGAACTTTGTCATATTTGAGATTTCACCTCAAATTATTCATCACTACAAAATATAAACTTACATAAATGATGATAAATAGCTTGAAAGAATACATTAAATGCACTGTCTGCTCCAGTTTTCAGCCTTTTCTTAAACAAAAGCAGTCTAGCTTCCACTCCACCTCCCTGCTGAAATTGCACTGTTGAATTACGACAATCTTCCTGGTCGCTGCATTCCTGTCGCTTCATCTGTAACAAACTCCCCTCCGCTTCTGCCGCACCTAATGCCCAAGTCTTCTCAAACACTGAACTATCTTACTTCTCTTTTGCCTTTTGGGTGCTTTCTTGCAGTCATGATAACTTCTTCTACATACCCTTTAACATAAGCCCATTTCTTTTCTCACATACATTTTCTACTGAGGTGATTTCATCTATTTTAACAACTTAAACTTTATCTTTCTTGCCTTTTCTAAATCTGACTCTAACAACTTCTCTGAATTCCTTTCTATTGCTACTCTTTTTCATCTGGTTCAACCTTCACGTTCCACATTGTTGAAGGTAAATTTACCATCTTCCTTAATTTTTTTCCCTTTTTTTTTCCCCCTCTCCTATCATGCACCTCAGTTAGAGATACCTTCAGCCTCTTGGTCACATAGGAACTGAACACAAGTAATCTTTGGTTTTTCCATCTCTTTCACCATACAAGTTCAGATGGTAGCCACAATAGATACTTATTATCTCTTTTTCCATTTTTCTGGTAGCAGAATTTCCCTTTTTTGAGGAAAGTTCCACCGTGCCTGTCATCCATCCTACACTTTGCAAGTTCAAGGCATAACTCTAAATGAGATATATATGTAATGTCTTTGAAGAAATATTATTCGCATGTAATTTTATTCGTATTATGAGATTTTATTAACCTGCTGTATAACAAGAAAATTCTAGGGTGCCCTTTCATCAATATTTTCCTGAGAGTCACGGAAGCCAAATAGCTTTTGATAGACTCAAACCAGAAGTTGGACCAGTGTGGATATTCTTGACCTGTGTGGGTTCCAAATCATGTTCGTGTTGAGTCAGGCCCCATCAGCTGTCAACCAAGAGTTTGTCTGAGAAACCAGAATGAATTGTGTGTTCTCTTCTAAAACAAAGTGGACAGAGAAGCCACTGATATAGCCAGGGCTCTGTCTTACATTTAGACTCCTCGGTGATGTTCTAAAGAACAAAAACCAGAAGTCCTGTCCATCCACCTAGAGCAGCAGGAATTCCTTGGATGTGCTGGGTGGACCCAGGCCTGGTTGCATAACCAAGGCCCTGCTACTTCTGACGGCTTTCCAAAGCCGACTCCTTCTTTCAAAACGCACCCTTTCTATGGTGTCTTCAGCAACTTTACAACGAACAGCTGTCCCCTACACTGGTGGAGAAGATCGGCCCATTCAAAATTTTAGGTTTGAATTTAGATGAAAGAGTCTCATTGTCAATTTCATCATTATTATATCGCAAATAACCCTGCGGTGAAATAACCATCTGCTTGGCGGGCAAAGTGAAGCAACTCTTTCATGATAGCAATTTTTGCCTTTTGTGCAAAATTTAAATCTTCTTGGGAAGAGTCGTCAAGGCCACCGACAAAAATTTTACTATCTCTTGTCTGAAGAAACTGTCTTGTCTATCAGAAAGAACCATGTCAGTGTTCACAAACTTGTGGAGGGACAGGTTAATTTGTAAGACCCAATCTACTTAAAAATAAAACGAGTTTTGTGTTTTTGGTTGTTTGATCAATAGAAAAAAATTAATCAGCATTTACTACTCAGGCTGATAATCTCTGAGACCTCTAGGTTTTTTCCAAATGGTAGCAATTGTACTTTAATAATGAAACCGATGGGGTGTTTATGGTATAAGACCAGGAATCAGAAGTCACGGGATCTACCTTGGGCTGGAGTTGTCTCTATAACCTCAGGCAAGTCACTTTGCCAGTGTATTCCACAGCTTAATTATCATCAAAATTGTGATTTGAGAATCCTCACAGTGCGTCCTGAGGTGTCGTGTAGTTTGATACTGTTTGTCTTTCTGCTGTCTTTGCATCTCACGTTCCAGAAATTTACCCTCAGACTCACAAACGCACAGGTACTGCGGGAAGTAAATGCTTTGGCAAAAGATTTAGTAGTTTCAGAAGTCAGCTCTGGCAGCCTTTTATGCGAAATGCTCAAACCCTGTCTGTCCGCAAGACTGTGATCTTTGAAATGACTTGTTGGGTCATTTAGAATCACCCCTAGACATAGAAAAGGTGTGACCAAAGATCGAATCTCCAATGACTTAACAATGTCAATTGGCCAAAAGATATCTATTATTAATATTACTATTTATGTACTTTAATTCAATAGGCTTAATGCTGTGGCAAAAGATTCACACGGCCATTTTCTCTGATCTATTAAGAATTTTCTAGAAGGAATTTAATACTTACTCCTACTCCTTTTCTAGAGTCCTTTTATAGGAAAGGGCACCTCCAGTCTCCTCTCCGTCTGCACCCTGGTCAGACACAGCCCTGAGCATTCGAAAAGCTGCTTCATGCCCTCTGTCCCCTGGAACGCGAGCTGTTTCCAGCCCAGCAGCAGGGACAAGCAGAACGCTGGCTTTGTCTCACTCACACTTATTTCTTTGGGAACCAGTTGCCTGTTTTGGCTTCCGCAGCCACGCTTTCTGTGGCTTTCTGCTTCCAGGTGTCCTTCTGTGGCTCCTCTACTGCCCAGCACCAGAGTCCTGCACGCCCTTCCCCTCCTCGCCATGATGCGATTGCCACCTACGTTGGATGCCACAAGCACAAGCGCCAGCCCTCTGTCCCCACCCACCGCTCTCAGGTCCTCGTTTATCGTTTCACTGCCGCCGTGGATGTTGAACTGGACAGTCCATACACCTCTCAGTCTTGACATGGTCGACACAGAGCTCACCTGTGCTGCCCTCCCTCCAGCACCGTGGTGCTTCTGGGCCTTTCTGCCTCGGGCAATGGGATCAGAGTCACTCTCCCTTTCCTGTCACCCTCAGTAACACCTTCTGTCTGTGCCACCAGTGGTATCTTGAATCCGTTGGCTCTTCTGCCTCTCCCTGCCATGCATCTCCGTCCAATCCTCCATCTTCTACCTGGACCTCCTGCCTGCTTCCTCTCTTGCTCTCCCCACACAGATCCAGAGTGATCTCTTGAAAGGGAAAATTAAATACATTATTCCTCTGCTTAAAACATTCCATTTCTTGTCTTTGTACCTAAAATAAAACCCTGTCTTCCTACCACAGCTGATAAGATCCTGAATAACCAGCCCCTACATACCTCTCTACGCCAATCTGGTGCGATCCCGCTGTTCACTCATTACTGTCCACACACACTGGCCTCCTGGCCATTGCTAGGACGTCACAGTCTTCCCACTTCCGAGCCCTGGTCCTTGCTGTGTCCAAGATATGAAAAACAGACCCTGTCACCCTCACCGTCATCACGGTCAGCTTATTCAGCTATCAGCTTAAAAGTCACCTTCTCAGAGATGCCCACTATAAAGTAGATTCTCCCCACTTTACTTCTTAGTACTTTGGATCTTCTAAAAATGCTTTTTTACAACCTTCAGTTATTGTGTTCAGTTATTTGTTTGCTGGTGTATTGTCTATCTCCACCATGAGAACATGAGCTCTGCAATGCACATGCCCATTCCTCCTTTAAACGTTTCTTTTGCAATTCTAGCATTGTCTGACTATAGTGGGAACTCAATAAATATTGACTAATTGGGGTTTTTTCAATGAATGATTGAATGAATACCAGTCCTTTCTCTTCTTAATTTTTGGTTTTGTTACTACTCATGAAAAGTATCTGATAGGGTATGTATCTTCTATTTTAGCAGTACGCAGTAGAACAAAACCTTTCTTTCTTTTCTAATTTTTGTTTTGAATGAGTAGCTTATACTTGTGGTTTTACAATGGGGCATCTCAAATTTGATAAGGGTGGATGGTTTAAATGGTAACAAGCATTTTCTATCAGTCACACATTTCTACCAATCATACATTTGGCCCCTTATCAATGGAGTGTGCTTTGTTTTCTATTTTTACTTTCTTATCAGAAAATGAAATTGAGACTCATCAGGACTGTCTGACTTGACTGAGGTTGTGAACGGACTTTAATTTGGGTGTACTTTGGAAAGCCAAGTAAATGATTTGTAGAGCATACCTCAATCCTAAATTCTACTACTAAGGTTTTCCATCACTCTTAAATACTCTGTTTACTCTCCTAACACATAGAAAATAATTCTTGACAAAACATTGACCTTTTCTCTCATTTACTTACAAGCATGTGTACTTATAATAATTAATATCTTCATGCACAAATGGAATCAAGTGATTAGGATTTATTCAGACCATAAGATATGGGTGCCTAGGATGAGTAGGTGCTGTGGGAAGGAGGTGGGTTATATAGATAAATATTGAATAGTCTTAGAAGGATGTTGTATTCCAGGCACACACAGTCACAACTCAATGTGATGAATATGTTACAAGTATATAGAAGTTCCCACAGAAGAACAGAGGTGATAAATAGAGGAGGGGTGGGCTGAATTCCCATTGTATTCTAGGAATTGTACATTTTACATATAAAAATCTCACTTAATTTCATAACTATTCTGGGGATCATAGAAGTTGAGTTCACAGAAACCTCAGACCCAAGTCGAGATCACATAGCTAGAAAATGGTGCGGTGAGTTTTCCAAGCCAGATTTGTCTGACTTCAGATGCCGTGTTCTCTCTGCTGTAGCAAGTTATCCAATTCTCCCTGAGAGACAAGTTGCTGGGAACCGAGAAGAGTCAAGAAAAGACTTAGAGATGCTATGACATTCGGAATAAGAAGATATGCATAAGACTCACAGGTCATTTCACTGGGTTTATCTTTGTTGGGGAGAGAGATCTACCAATAGGTAGACAGCCTCAGAAACAGTGGTGAGTAAGGAATGTTCAAGGAATGATGGAACAAGCATTTTGGAACAGTGGGAGTTTGAGGAGAGGCTAGAGATTGGCAAGATCCGCTAATGTAGAGGTTGACAGTGAACAAATTACAGGCGGTCTTCCATGCCAAGCCAAGGAGTCTGACTTTATTACAAAACATAGAGGACACATTGAAGGCTCTTGGGAGGTGGGATAACATGACTGGATATGCAGTTCTGCAAGGAAGCATCTGGTAGGAGTGTGGAGAAGACTAAGGGGTCAGAGAAAGCAAGGTAGAAACCAATTTGCAATGTTCCAAACAAGAAATGATAATAACTTGAGTCAAATAGTGACAAATAGAATTAACAGGAAAGGATGGATTCTAAAGATCTTAAGAGTATAAACATCATAAGCTTTGGACTTGAACAGATGGAATGAGGTGGGTTTAAATGTTATGGAGTGCCCATCTCTCTCTTTTTTGTCTTTTCATTTTCAGTTATTTGATAAATTTTGGTGTATGATTTTCAACCAGTGATCTGAAAGGGAGAATTTTTTATGGAAATAGTTAAAAGAAATTCAAACTTACTTGCTATTTCAGTCTGAAATAAGGATCGTAAATCATTGCAGTCAGAATATGGGAAAATTCAATTTTATCTTTATCTTTAAGCCAAAATGAACCATAATATATGTCATTATATGTTCAGAAAGGGGTACCTTGTGAGTTGCCTTTTCTGCCCTGTTGCAACCAACTTCTATATGTGGGTACTATGAGCACAGAACACAAAAATATATCACACATGCACAAAAATATGCAAAGAACCACAAGATCTACCTCTCGTGGAAGAACACAAGAACATGAGAATTTGTTTCTTTGGAAGAACTCCTCCTTTAAAACATAGCTCCTTCACTTGGATCTGGAATGTATTATAAGACAACTTCCTAGCCTGTACAGAAGGTCAGATCAGGTTTCCTGAATCCGCAGTCAGCTTAGAGAGCATTCCCAAGGAGTAAAAGCAACAAATCAAACTCAAAAAGGGATTCAAGTTGGTGGGAAAAAAATAGAAAGTCACAGAGCACATGCAAGATGGTGACGACTACTGAGATGAGCGGCTAAGCTGTGAAGAGATGCTCAGCTGCTTTTAAACATATTATTTGGATTTATGATTTGCTTTCTATTGATCAAGTGTTGTGGCAGCTGTGAAAACCACCTAAGTCCCAAGGCATTTTGGAAATGTAATCTGAGTAGGAAAGTTCAAACTTAGATATAACCATTACAGGTCTGAAGACACAGCCATTAACCAGGATGGCATCGGCAATATTCACTTGATGAGCACCACTGGATTAATCCTATGGCATTTTTCTCCCATTACAATAGTATTTGGATGAATTTCCAAGCTCCATTTCCTTTAAGATTACCATTAATCTAAGGAATTTGAGTCTTCCAAATGATCTTCTGCAAGTATATACTACATAGTGTTTTAACTGCATGGTGCAGAAACCATCTTTTGCAATTCACTAATGCCAATATAGATCACTGATACTTTCTATGTTTCTTACGTTGTAGGCTTATCTTCAAACCACTATGGAAGCACAGTTGAACGCTCGGTGGCAAGGCCTAGTAAAAATATATCTTACTTTTCCTCTTCATCTTTTTCCCTGTCTGAAAGGAAAGCTGAATCTACTTCAAAATGAATCCAAAGATATCTCACGTGCAAAATAAAAGGCAATGATGAAACATATTCTATATTTTTACCATGTTCACTCTGATATACACCTTTCAGCATTAATGACAGCATTAATGTAAGTCTAATTATTTTTTATCATTTTGCACCTTTGTAATGTCAATGAACACACTTGTCATTTTCCCCTCCAGCTAAATGATATCATCTAACCTTTGAACACCTTATGCTGAAAAAGTGAGATCACAACCATAGTGAGGTGTTAAGACATACTGTATTTCACATGCTTATAAAAATCGTATCCACTTCTAGAGACCACTTGGTTTCATTTTTCCTTCCATCTGATATTATCTTACATCTGTGGATATACGAGTGAAAGATCACTCCACTTGGCAATAGAAAATTGTAGAAACCCTTATGGAGTGGAGTGCACAATATAGACATTGAAAAACTGTCTCAGGGGGCAATCCCAACTGGAATTTGAAGTTCTAGGAGGATATGAGCTAAAATAACCATTTTAGAGCTATCGAACACATTTCTCTTTGTGAAACTTGGTTGGCCTCTCAAAATGAGAACAGCATCATCCGCAGTTCTCTGTAAAGATGAGAAATGTAAATGTCAAGAAATTCTATTTGAAAAATAAATCCTGTATTTTCACACTTTGTCTCTCCTTTAAGCTCTTAAGTATAGTCAGCCATGCTTCCTTGCAAATCCCCGAGGTGAAGGAGTCCCCTTCCCGCCCCTGCAGGTTCTTCAGTGCAGCTGAGTACAAAATGCGGGCATCAGCTGTCTTCCACACTTACCATCACTTCAATGAACCCACCATCTGTAGGAAGATGTAGCTAAATACCAGGTGAACAAGGGCTAGAAGAGAGATGTCTGTTCAGGTTCTCTGGGGCAGTGGAATGTACCTTACAGATCGTTTTTCGCCAATATCATCTCCCTGCTCTAAAATCTACTTGTATTTTTGATCAGAACTGCTCTTAGATTTAAGTGTGTTCTGGAGATTTTGTTTGGTAAGAAAGAAGGCTATTTACTCTAAAGCTTCTGTGCAACCCAAATTCTAAAACCACATTAACGTTTCCTTCTGTGCTTGTTGTCTTTTTCACCATGAGCCCCAATCCCAAGCAAAGAAAAAAAAAACCTAAGCAAAAAGCCTGTAAAGAAATTTGTAGAAAAAACTTTCCATGAAAGAATAGCCCCCGTCGACCTGATTGTTTAATTATTTCTTTTTTCACCACCGCCCGCAGAGATGTTTGCAAAGTAGAATCACATTTACATTGGCTTAAAGTGTAATTACAATTTGTTGTATCCAAACCTCACAAAATACAAAGGGACTGCTACACAAAAGTTTAGTGGTGGCTGAGGTGGAAGAAGATGGGCAGTTTCTTCTGGGAATAATCTCAGAATTTTTGAATTGCTGAATCAACAACATTTTGCAGTACTGTGTAAAATAATGACTGCTAAAACTAGGAGGAAAAGCATTAGAAAAAGCGTGTGAGTCACTGTGGGGCACAGAGAGAGGAAAGACAAAGCTTGATACACCTTTGCCATGAGCTTGCTTTAAAAAAAAACAACTTATTTTTTTTTAATTTCAGCATATTACGGGGGTACAAATGTTTAGGTTACATGTATTTCCTTTGCCCCACCAGAGTCAGAGCTTCAAGTGTGTCCATTCCCCAGATGGTGCCCACTGCACCCATTAGGTGTGAATTTACCCATCATGTTGTGGCCCATTTGTAGGACGGGGGATGAACTCAAAACACAAAAGAAACACACAAAGAAAGACACGGACACACATAAAGACGGTACAAGACTGCAGCGGCAAACGCACCACTCATTTTATTTTTATACCCTAAAAATCAAAGTTATTTTCTTATATGTGACCACCCAGGCATTGCAGCAATGGCCATAAATTCTGGAACATGTAGCCTAAGGACACAGATGTCCCCTGACTCAAGGTTTCCAGGCAGTTGCTCAAAGCATAGGTCAGAGGCTGAGATAAGCAAAGGTTAAGCAAGGCAGCCACAGGGGGCACTTTCC
>CAUYPO010012507.1:0-21330 GCA_963574435.1 Cheirogaleus major
CTCTGTCCTTGTTTTACACTGATAAAGTTGGCTGAGTCTCATTGCTATACTACCCTTTCTTTCAATAGATATTCTCTAAGGACACACAGCCACCATGCAATGTGCTAAATATTGGGGATACGAAGATGGGAATGTGACCTATACATAGGTATATGCAAGGTGCTGTGCTTAATTCCATTGGGGAGAAGGCATCACTGAGAAACCACCATTTGAGGAAGGACTTAAAATGAGTAGATGGAGAAGGTAGGAAAGAACTTTCTAGACTAAGGGAACAGCATGTCTTAAAGCAGAGAGGCATCCAAGAACATGACATTTAAGTTCTATTTTCATTTTAATCAATTGGGTTAACTGTTTCAAAATGCCTAACACACTTAATGTTATTTTATCATTTTAAATGTCAACCTGTGACAGGAGTATCTCCTACTCTATAGGTTTTTTTTTTCCTATTTTTCTTTTTATTTCTATTCACTTAATTTTATATATTTTTATGTTATTGGTTTCTAAATGTTCATTGCCATTTTATTTTCTGTATGGATTGCATATTTTATGAATATAAATTAATTGTCTCTGTCTGGCTTAGTGTTTTTGGCTAAAATTCTACTTTGTCTGAATTATTAAATTACTTTCATTAAATAAAGTAGTTGAGTCTATAATAATTGGACCCAAGCCAGCTGCCTGGACCTTAAGAAGAAATAAGACAAGGAGAGATGAACCCAATCTCTGATAATACAGTGTTGAGGGTAGAGATCAATGAAGACTTGGTTTTGGTGCGTAGGAACTGGGGAAAGAGTAGAGAAGGGGAAATGTGTAAAAGTTCACACACCAGAGCCAATAGAGCTAACCTGACACATATTTTATTTTATTTTGGATAAGGCTTTGAAACTCAAATTCACTCCCCTACCTCTTCAAGAGTTAGGAAATGTGAGGTGGTGCTGAGTTGAGCCATCGCCCAGGACAAACCATTTCCACTTCCTGGATGCCCAGTAAGCTACTTGCTCTCCCAAGGGAAAGAATGCTCCTTTAGCCAAACCCTCCCACCATGCGACCAGAGATGGGAAAATGGGAAGGAAGATAGCTAGTTACACTTTCTCTTTGTTCATAAATAAATAAACCTGGTTATCATTATGGTTAAACCAGTGGGTGGGCTGGGGAGAAGCCAGATAAACTGTTGTATTTAATTAAACCAGGCCAGAAACCATTCTTTGTTTTCACTCCTGCTCAAAACGACTGGCTAGGAGGGCAATAAGATACTGACAGAGAGAGATGGTGAGGAGTGGACATCCCAGAAATAAGAACAGCAGTCAGAGGGGCCAGGAGGAGAGACTGAGGACTCCAAAAAGTGCACACAGAGAAAGAGGCAGGATTAAACATCCACCAGGCCCAGAGAGAACAAAACGTTCTTAGGACAGCACTAGATGTAAACATTCTTGTACCCTTTACATTTCTCCCCACGTGCAGGGCCACCCTTAGAGAGATTAGGTAAACAGCAGCTGTGGGGGTGGGTGGGGGACCTGGCAGGGGAGGAGATAAAGAAACTAGAAACCAAGAACTGTCCCCAAGGAGTCATGCTTGAAGAACCACGCCCAGACCCAAGAAGCCTTGACCACACCTGGACTTCATATCAAGGATAAGATCTGGATTTGGGGCTAATGAGACTTTAGGAATAATAGTATCTTGCATGTGAAAGGGATGTGAAATGTGGTGTTCAGATAAGAAACTGTAACAAATAGTTTTTTCAAAGATGATGTAATAATATCCGCCTTCCCACCTGCTGCTCTTCTGCAGTGTGACTTTGCCATTCTCCATCTGTCTCCCTCTGTTTCCGTCTGGTCTGACCTTAAGGACTTACTTGACTAATAGAAGGTGTTGGAAGTAATATGATGCATTTTCAAGGCTAAGTCATAGAAGGCATGAAGCATCCACCTGGGTCTCTTAGACTGTGGCGCCAGCCCCTGGTACCAGTGCATGGCCTATTAGGAACCGGGCAGCACAGCAGGAGGTGAGCCACGGGCAAGTGAAGCTTCATCTGTATTTACGGCCACTCCCCATCGCTCGCATCACCTCCTGAGCTCCGCCTCCTGTCAGATCAGCAGCAGCATTAGATTCTCATAGGAGCATGAACCCCACTGCAAACTGCACACACGAGCGATCTAAGTTGTGTGCTCCTTAGGAGAATCTAATACCTGATGATCCGAGGAGGAGCTGAGGTGACTCTAATACCTGATGACCTGATGCTAGCGCTGGGGAGCAGCTGCAAATGCAACATATGTAATGTGATTGAATCATTCAGAAACCATTCCCCACTCCCTGGGTCTGTGGAAAATTGTCTTCCATGAACCTGGTCCCTGGTGCCGAAAAGGCTGGGGACTGCTGTCTTAGAATACTTGCTCTTGTGAAACCTTTTTGTGAATATAGCCACCATGCTGAGGGAAACCCAAAGTCATGAAGAATATGTAATGCCTCAATCAATAGCCCACCTAAGCTCCCAGCCAACTGCCAGCAATGTGAGGGATCCCTCTGGAACACCCAGCCCAGTGAAGCCTGGGTATCAATGAAGCCTGAAATATCAACGCTTCACTGCAACTACACGAGCAACCGCAACTGAGAACCTTCTAGCTGAATCCAACATAATGAACCATGCGAGATCATCATACATGCAGCTAGTGTTCTTACATAACCATCATACTGAGTTTGTGGCCCCACAGAAGATGAAGCTGTGACAAGCTTAATCTTCTTCCCTCTTCCTTTTCTAACATTATAGATGCTAAAAATAAAAATGTTTGTTCTTTTTCCATTCCTCCTCTTCCCACCTTCCTGTCTTAGAAATTTGATATCTGCCATTCAGAGACTATTTTCACTATTTGTGGTTTCTATTTAACTTAAGATTCTTGCTTAGTATCTCTTTGTTTCTAAGAACTCACTAAAGAATATATGTTTTAATAAATTATATCATATACATTTGCAAAACTCAAAAACTGAGTCCCACGAACTCACTTCTCAGTAGTGCAACAAGTATGAAAAGAAAGCAGTTAGGTGGAATTAAAGTCAATTTATTCTTAAAATTTATTCCTGAATACGAGGAATTTACCTAAGTACAGCATAAGACAAAACAAATTCTTTCATACATATAATTAATGATCTCAGAATGGAAGGCAGGCAGAGAGGAGAGAGGAGGAGTGGGACAGAGATTACAAATTTCCATTCTGCAAATATTTATAAAGGGTATTTTCCATTCTGCAATAGACTTCCAGAAATCAATCATAGATGTTTGGTAAGGATTCAGTTCCTTCACACAATTTTGGGTGACATAAAGGATAGATAGCACACTTGCACAGCTTAATGAGAAAGAATGTTTTCCTGGTAAATGTCTTGAAAAATTGAACATTTCCCTCACTTCTTAAAAGAATCATCTTGACAAAGAGTTCAGTCTCATTTAATGATTTGCATGATGGAAGAATTGTGTATAGTTTCTCTAAATGTAGGATGAGGTTTGGACAACAGATGGAAAAATTGTAAATGTGAACTGATTTAGTGACTACAACCAGAGACTAAGACATACTGTTCAAGTATTCTCAAGAGGAAATACAGAAAAATTTGGTAACATCATCTTTCCAAGAAGTATTCTGTGAATAGAAATTATCTAAATTTTAGTACTATTTTTTAACAAAGTTCATATCTACTATTTTTGATAGAATGACCACAAACATAATATTTAATCAAGTATAAATAATATATCTTTACATATACCATTAACTAACAAATCATTTGTGGGTTTAATATAGAATACCACAGTAGTTGCCTCAATGTTCTTATCTTACTTAAAAATATCATCCTAATTTCTTCTTTTAATAACAAGCAGAAGATGGCAATTTTGAAAAGCTTTTTTGAAGACATGTTGATTGGTGTTTTTGGACAATAGTAGAGAAAGCATATGACTTTTGCCACTAAAGTTATCTGGCTGGATAGATTTCATGTGGGCTTGGGTAAATCACAGAGCCTTTTGAGATTAAATTTCCTCATTTATAGAATGGGGATGAGGTCATGTTTACTATAAAAAGTTAATTGAAGTTCATAGCATGCTCCAAGTCTTGAACCTGGGACTCTTCTCACCCAGCTGGGTGAGGTGTCTCTCTGCCCTTCCTCTGCACGCTGTAACCACCACCTTGTTAATCTACAACTCATTGTCCCCTATTCTGATTATCCGGTCACATGTTCCTCTCTGCTTACATGTTTCTTGAGGGTAGGGGCTGTATCTTGTTCACCATCATATTCCCAGTGCCTAGCCACATTACCTGGGCCAAACTTGGCTCTCAGCAAATGTTTGATGAGTGAATGAATGAATCAGACATTCAAGATTGGCTCACTTCTCTGAATTTATATACTGTGCATTGGATAGTACAGATTTTATAGAACATTTTCATCATCACACAAAGTTCTGTTGAACAGTGCTGCTCTAGACCCAACATTAAACAGTAACCAGACATAGTTTAAGACAAAGAAAGAATTTTTACCGGAACATTCTAAGAATTACATGTTCTATTTGTTTAAATATGTGACAATTATCTTCTGGGAATGCTGCACACCCATCTTAAATACAATTGCACAATATGCAAATCCTGCCTGTTTATCATAAGAAAAAATAAACCTTCATTTTTATGGTAAGTGATAGAGGGGCTTTTTAGCTTTATAAAGACAATACGGCCAAGATCTTCTAGAAAAAGCTGAATTGTAGTATGAACCTTCTGTGAAATGGGTGTTTAGAGAGTTCCAGTTAATCTTCTAAGAATTCTACTTGTACATAATTTTAAATCAAGGGGAGGGCTGGCCTAAATCTTTGAGCTTCCCTTTATTTTTAAGGTTCATGATGTTTTAACAACAATCTTCAGGAGGAAGATGTGTGGTATTGCCTAAGTGAGACATGCATTGATGGCGTCACCCCAGTCAGGGAAAGAGATAGCAAAATACTTTTATAGGAGAAGAGGCAGACACTGAAACTTCATGTTCAGATGTCTCGCTAATGTTGATTCCTTTTAGGCAGTCAGAAAAAGGCTGCCCCCACAGCTGAAAGGATGTGAGATCATTTGGAACTAACCTGGAATCTTCTTCGGTTTCTGAAGACATGGCTTGCAGAAGAGAGCTACTCCTCATCTTCTCTTAGTCAGTGCTAGTATTATATTTCTTCACGAGTCCTTCCCTGGTTGAAATTTAGAGGATATTACCTATTCAGCACAAATGGTTCTTTGTTTTATTTTCTAAGAATTGAAATAGCAGTGAAAGGATGTCTATATCAGTAAATAAGACATTCTTTTAGTTTCCATTCCAACCAGTGTTGTTCCCCCTTTAACATCCAAATTGTCTATTTTTACTGTCCTGCTGCATTCAAAACAAACCTTTATATATTTTTATAGAAGTGTCTCATTAAACTTTTATCAAGATACACTGTGAATAAAGATTCTTCACTCAAATACACACTTTGAGTTGCTTGCCTGATGCCCATCTGATACATAGCAACTATTAATTTTTAATAGAAGTGCACTGCCTCCAGCTTTGCCCTAATAACAAGACCATGGGCTGAATTGTGTACCCTCCAAAATTCATATGTTGAAGCCCTAACTCCTAGCAATTCAGAATGTGACTGTAACTGGAAATAGGCCTTTTAACAATGTAATTTAGGTAAAGTGGGGTCATTTGGGTGAGCCTAAATCCAATATGACTGGTGTCCTTATAAGATGAGGTTAGGACACAGACATCACACAGAAGGAAGACCACATGAAGACAGAGGGAAAACACAGCCATCCACAAGCCAAGGACAGAGGTCTTAAGAGACATCAACCTTGTAACTTGATCTCAGTCTTCTAGCCTCCAGAATTATGAGATAATACATTTCTGCTGTTTAAGCCACCCAGTCTGTAGTACTTTACCCTGGCAGCCCTAGGAAACTAATACAAATTGTATCAATAAAGATGTCAATAAATAGAGACAGATGCCATTTCTGACTCAGAGTCAAGACCTAGAACAGAACTAAACATGTGAGTCCAAATTCAAAGTGCAAATTCAAAACCTGGAAGCAGATTGAGGATAGTAAATGATCTTACCAATATCTTTCCTTCTCCCGCATGTGTTTGCTCTTCTTTCCTTATTACAATGAGAAATCCCTAAGTATAGGAAAAAACTTGCCTGAAAGAACTAGAGGAATATATGACTAAATAAGAAAAGTCTGGTTTTAATGAGGGGGCCCTGAAACCTAAGGAGAAAAGGTAATTTTCAAGGCAGGACTAGAGCAGCACCAGAAAACTGAAGTAGCAATTAGCTTAATGGTTGTGATTTCCAACACTGCATAAGGAAGTTTGCTCTTTGCAAACCCAAAGTTAGCAATATGCAAACTCAGAGGAAAGAACTGAGAGTTAAATATATGATAAGCTTCTCCTGCTATTTATATTACATGAATGTAATGAACAGAAACATTACATTGCAGCAGTAATTTCTGGAAAGAAAGAATGTTTGGGTAGGAGATTATTACTTATTTCTTAGTTTGAGTGTAACTTATTAACTACTGCGGCTTTAGAGACATACCAGAATGAGGTAAAATTCTGGCTTCATCTTTTAAGCCAAACTAGCCACCTTGACAAAGAGAGTTTGTTTCTTCATTCCCCAAATAAGCCAATTTAACCCCAACAGCCTATTATTGGCTTATTGAAATTTGATTTGGAAGAGAATAATACTGTAATAATGTAATTTGTTAATAGGTAAAATAATTAACATTTCCTAAATGCTATACACAAGCTGCCATGGTAATTTTACACACACAGGCCATTTAATCCTCAACACACCACTTGAACTCTTATTTGCCCATTTTAAGGATGAAGAAACTGAGATCCTGAGAAGATAAATAACCTCTTGTTTCACAGCTAGGTGATGCCATTTTCTGAGACAGAATCAAAGGTTATTTTGAGAATTAAGGGTAGCATAGGGAATGTTGAGCTGTAGTGGAGAAGCATGCCATAAGCTATCAATAAGAAATGACTAAAGATCCCCCAAAAGTCCAAAAGAAGTTATACAGCTTCACTATTTAGCAGGGAAGAGAAGAGAAAGAGAAAGAGAGAAGGAAAAAGTCATTAGGGGTTATGCAGGCTGGAAACTGGCAAGGCAGAAAGCAAGAATTGAGGTGGAAATTGAGAGGAGGATGAGAAAGGATGTCAGGGAATGGAAAATCAGGAGAATGGCTTATTTTTTTCATAAAAAGAGAAATTATCTGTGAATTTAATATGCTAGGAGTTAGAAGATTTATAGGAGAGAAGAATGTGTAGACGTATTAGGCAAATAGAAAGAGAAAAGACAAGTGTGAGAAGCAATGAGATGTACCTGCTCTGCTTCAGTATCTCCCAGCTCTGTGAGTCTCTGAGTTACTGCAAGCTGTGAGAGATGTCGGAGTTACTGCAGGAGATCCTCAGCATGGAGATGTAGCCTGACTGAATGAAACGCACACGTTTAAGCGTGTGGTGGCCTTGAGAGTACAAGACCACCTCCTCTTCCAAGGAGTGTGACGCACCAAGGCTGCAGCTGCTGCTCTTGTAATCTATCAGTGCGTGGAGCTGAGGCTGCGCCTCCCAGATGCCTCCCACTGCCCGGGCACTAAGGCAGACCCAGTCCTAGGAGACCAGGCCTCCTTTGTGGGCTGACTTTGGTTAAAGTGCCCTCAATGCCTACTCTGCGTGCTTGGATGCTGCCACCCAATCTTCTCCCTCTCTCCTTCACTCCAGTCAGACTCACGCTTCGATGTCACTGCTGGCCCAGGCTGCCTGCCAGCTCCCTATTTCCTTTCCTCAGGTGTCGGCCCTAATGAAATGCTCGTGTGTTTAATCCCTTCTTGGCAGCTGCAGCTCAGAGGACCCAAACTACCACCGAGTGTTTTACTATTTTTCAAATGTATAAGGATGTTGGTATAATAAATACAAACATGTAAAAGTATTACTGAATTCATAAGCAGTTTTTTGTTATGCATTTGTATTTATAATTCAAGTGTCTGCACTTCTTTTCAACCCTCCTGCTGTTGCCCTCCTCTCAGCTTCTGTCCTCTCACCAAGAGTATTGATCTCTCCTAAGGGTCTCCCGGAATGTAGTCTTGATCCTTCATAATCCATTCTCCACATTGTAGCCAGGTAATATCTTCTAAATGCACATCTTTAGCACACACACAAAAAAATCCTCCCGAACTCTTTTAATGAATGAGCCAGACCTGGTGAGCATAATCATTAAGCAGCTGTATTCTCCTTGTCCTTTGAACCTACATTTCCATACTTACTTTCTCCATTTCTGGATGAAATCTCAGGGAGGTCCTACTGCTTTTCTGAGTACTGTCGAAATAATCAAATAGGCCCTTTTGTTTGGCATAGAAAAATCCATTTCTGTCTATCAGTGTCCTCTCCAGTCAGTTGAGTTACATCTAAATGCAATATTTTCCCTCCCACCCCATCTCAGTCTATTTCCTTCTGGAAGCCTCTCTCTGGGAAGGGTGGCTTCCTTCCCTGGGCCTTTGCATTTCTCAAGACCAGGTGCTATGGTTGAATGTTTGTGCCTTTCCCTCCCCGATTCATACGTTGAAACCTAACCCCCAAGGTGACAATGGTGTTAGAGGTGGGGCCTTTCGAAGGTGATTGGGTCAAGAATGGCATTAGTGCCCTTAAGAAAGAAGCTTGAGAGAGTCTCTTTGCCCTTTCTGCCATGAAAGGACTCAAAGAAGGTGCCTCAATGAGAAACAGACAGTCAAAGCACTGAATCTGCTGGAGCTTTGATCTTGAAATTCCCAGCTTCCAGAACTGTAAGCAATATATTATTTGTAAACTCCCTAGTCTAAGGTATTTTGTTATAGCAGCCTGAATGGACTAAGACACCAGGCTAAGTTTTACTTATCTTCAAGTCATGAAAATGTCAATTCTACAAGGGAGATTCCCCTCTATTTTTTCATCCTAACCCTTAACAAATGATAAACATGTAATTATTTATGTGAATCATTGTTTAATATTTGATGTTTTTCTCCCCTATTATACTCATGCCTGTAATCCCAGCACTCTGGGAGGCTGAGGCAGAAGCATCCCTTGAGGCCAGGAGTTCAATTAGCAATAATCGTGCCTCGGATAAGCCTCATTGGCCACAATACTGAGGCCAGGAGTTCAAGACCAGCCTAGGCAACATTGCAAGACTCCATCTCTACAAAAGTGAAAAAATAAGCCAGACATGGTGGCCCTCACCTGTGGGCCCAGCTACTTTGGAAGGTGAAGTGGGAAGATTGCTTGAGCCCAGGAGTTTGAGGTTATAATGAGCTATGATCGTGCTACTGCACTCTAGCCTGGGTGACAGAATGAGAGAACAAGCCCAAGCATGTGATTTGCATATTATTATTATTATTATTTTTAGAGACAGGGTTTCACTCTGACAACCAGACGGGAGCTCAGTGGCCCAATCATAGCTCATTTTGACCTTGAAATGCTGGGCCCAAGCAGTCCCACCTCAGCCTCCTGAGTAGCTGGGACTATAAGTGCACACCACCACATCTGGCTATTTTTCACATTTTTTGTAGAGATGAGGGTCTTACTAAGTGGCCCAGGTTGGTTTTGAACACCTGGCCTCAAGTGATTCTCCCCACCTTAGCCTCCCAGAGTGCTGAGATTACAGGGTGAGCCACTGCATCCACCCTCAAGCATGTGATTTGAAGGAATGATTTAGTGAGCAAAAATTCATAGCATGGATATAGGCAGCATCAGAAATGTCAGATGGAATTCTCTATTTCTCAAGTACCAGTCTTTGACTTAAATAATGAACCATCCCTCAGGAAAAAAACACACAGGGAAGGATAGTATGTGCTCCTTGTACTTCAGTTAGGAAAATGAAAATGAAGTGGAAATGAGTACCAGGAAATGCAAATCTAGAATGAGATTTTCCTCTGGAATGAATTAAATGGTTGGACAGAAAGTTCCAGACAGGATATTTTCCCCTTGCCTGGGTTAAGGACATACAAGTTGCTTCAAGAGGAGATGGAAATCTGGGTTCGATTGTAAGATACGTTATGGTTAAATATGAACAACTAATTTAATGTTTTTTTCAAATACCATGTAGGCTAAGCTCTTTAGCCAAAATTGCAACTTTTGTATGGTTAGACCTTTTTCCTTTGATCTCAACCTTGCCTTTATATTCACTGTGCTCTGGATCAGCTCAACTCTTGACCTCTTGGGTTCTGACTGCTGGTTTAAGTGCCATGCTTGGAGCTTGACTTTAATGGAAAAAAAATCTCTCCAAAAGCAAGAGTTACAGTCACTCCAGTTTTTCCAGCCCTTGAAGCATATATTGCCCAGATCTCCAATCCTAGCACCAGATGTCTAGCCCAGACTCCACAAAGAGCACTTGGTCAGGGTTCCATGCTGACAAAGAGTGACAGCTCCCCAATACCCTGGGCCCTTGCCAGATTTATGTAAGCACAACCTATTATTTGCAGGAAGAAGAATGAGGTGAATGAGAACTCAGAGGACCAACACAAATCGGAGGCTGTCAGAACTAAGGAAAGCACAGACGTCATGGAGCCTTGTGCCAAACTTGATGCCAACAGGGAGTGCTGAGGTCACACCCCAGATGTCTTGGGTGGTGTCAGAAAACTTACAAGAACCAGTGGTTTAAATTCTTCCCTTAATTCTGTGCCAGAAATTCTTAACTCCAGGGAGGAAGTGCAGCAGGCAGAAGGAGAGGCCCTTTGAGCAGAACTAACCCCTAGACTCTGAGCTATAAGTGCAACTCCCAGGTCTGTGCATGTGACAATAGATCATGGTCCTTCTATTTGCTAACACAGCTTTGAAGTCTCATGCCCTGCTTAGGGCTCTTGGCCAGGGCCTGGCATGGAAGAGACAAAATAATAATAAAGGAGACTGATTGCAGAGGGATATGTCACTGAGGATAACATGCATGAGGAGTATGCTTGGGGGAGATGAACTGTGAAAAATTGAGTATCTAAACTAGCAGTTGTCAGAATTATTTTCCCCAAACCCTGCATGCTCCTGTTTAGTTTTATAATAAATATCAATTACGCAGTAGGAAAGAAGAGAGTCAACATCCATCACCAGACATCTGGCTTTGAAAACAGCTTTGTTGAGGAGAACACAACTTGGGAAACTGAATGTGTGGAGCCTTCATTCTCCAGTGGTATCAGGAAGTCCTGCATCCAGAAAAAGGAATCACTTTGCTATTTTATTTTATTTTTACATTTCTGATATTGCATAACAATGTTCAGCTGCATAACTTACGTATGGCCAATGACCCACTGAAATGTGAAATGTACCTAAAATTGGCAAAGACAATGTATCATCCTTTCTCTTAGATTTCATTTGGTCAGTGGAACACAGAGACCTGGGTTCTACTCCCAGCTCTTTGTCTGTGAGGTTGCTCATAAGCCCCAGTGGTCATCTCAGTCTTAGGGTGGATGTTTTTGAGTGCCAGGGTAGAATTAGATTACGCCAAGGGAGAAAGAGAGTTAATAGAGTGCTTTGTAACATTCTGCCCAGTAGTTCTGAAAAATTTCCCATTTCTTTAGGGCAAATAAATAAATAAATATTTTGAGAATATTTTCAAAAACAGTGAGAAGCCTTTCTTTTCCTCTACCTCTGGAGGTCCTACTGGGTAAGGCGGTGCTGAAAGAAACTTGGGAAAGGTGCCAAGGACTCCTTTTCGCAGTGCCAATAGGATGAAGGATCCAAACACTCTGCTGAGGGCCAGACGGGAGTCACTTCTGAGTGCAGGTACTTTGGAGAAGTCGTGCTCTTTCGATGAGGAAAAGCTGCACGCATGCAAACCCATACTCGCCCCCAGTTCGCTGACACAC
This sequence comes from Cheirogaleus major, assembly GCA_963574435.1. Classification (NCBI taxonomy): domain Eukaryota; kingdom Metazoa; phylum Chordata; class Mammalia; order Primates; family Cheirogaleidae; genus Cheirogaleus; species Cheirogaleus major. Next base: position 11,864 of record CAUYPO010012507.1, read on the forward strand.
TGCCACCACCGCAGTCTCTACTCACTCAGTCTTTCTTCCAAAACAGACTGTACCACCACAACAGCCACAGACGTTCCATTTAAACCTCTGAGCTAGTAATTTGAAGCTCCTTGGAAGCTAGATTGACACCCATAGTTCTTTTAAAAATTTAATGTTGCTGTTTCAATGATCTGTTTCTGAGTAACGGTCTACCCCAAAACTTAGTGATTTAAAAGAGTGATTTATTATTTCTCATGATCCTGCGGGTTGCTGTGGGTGCTGGTCTCACCTGGACTCACCCACATGGCTGCACTCAGCTGGAGGGCAGGCTGGCCTGGAAGCTCCATGAAGCCTTCACTGGTGTGTCTGGCAGTTGGTCCTGGTTGATGACTGGGGGCCTTAGTTTTCCTCTGTGTGGCCTCTTATCCTCCAATAGGCTAGACTGGCTTCCTTACATGAAGTGCTTCAGGGCAGCCCTTCAAAGGAGCAAAGTGGAAACTGCAAAGCTTTTGGCCTACCCTCAAAAGTCGTACAACTTCACGTCAGCCACATCCCTTGGTCACAGTCAGGCACAAGGCCAGACCAGATTCAGACTCTATGACTTGGTGGGAGGAGCAGCAAAGTCAAAAGGGTCTGCGTGCAGGAATTGGAGGTGTGGTTGCAGCCATCCTATATCTATCTACCACAGATATCTTTTGTTTTCCTTCAGAAAACTGTAGGTGCACCACAACAGATGCCTTTTAAAAGAAGAAAAGTCAAACATTTTCACTATATAAAAAGTAGAATGTATTAATAATTATAAATAAGGAAATAAAAGTCACCCTTAATCTCACCTTCCAAGAGAACTGCTGTTAATAGCGGTTATATTAGCATAATAATAGTATAATAACATAATGATATATAATATACAGTAATAACATAACAGTATATGCACTCCCAGCGTTTTTCTAAATATATTTATACCAGATTTAAAAATTCATACAATTTTGTTCCCTGGTTTTTATAACCCAACAAAATGTCCTAAGTATTTTCTCATAATGTACCTGCCTAATAGCTTGTGCATTGACTATGCTATAATTTATACAAATAATTTAGACTTTTTCACTGCTACAAATAATAATGCAATAAACCTTTTAATACAAGTATGTATACATATCACTAATTATTTCTTTAGATTTAAGTCCATAAAGTAGAATTTCAGGGTCAAAAGAAATACGTATTTTAAAACTTTGAGATATTTTGCCAGATGGTCACCCATAAAAAATGTTATCATTTTATGTTCTCACCAGGAGAATCTATGGAATCTCTGTTTTTCCCTTTATCCTTAACCCTGGTGGATCTGAGAGGTAAAAACTGACATTCGTAGCTATTTCAATTTATATATATTATTATCCATTAATGTTGAGCATTCTCTCTATTTTCATCAATCATTTGTGTTTTCTCACTAATCCAGTGCTTTCCCTCCCTCTGGGAATATCTAAGAGAGAAAATGGAGAAAGGGAACCTTAATGGAAAGCCCTTTCCTAATTGTCCTATATTAGCTGGTACCTTTTTCCTGCAGACAAGTAGTTAGCTAAAATGTAGGTGCTTAAAAGTGGCAACAAGGATTATGGCTCATTAGCCAGAGAAACCAGGCCTGGTGGGGAAGAATAGAAAGGAAAAATAAAGTTACATGATTAAGACAAAAGGCATGGAGAAGTGGGAGACGAAGCTAAAATTAAGTTCATTAACCACAAGGATTAGGGAGGTTTAAGAAGTTAATGTTGGCTGGATGTCTACGTAGGACTAGAAAAGGAAAACACAGGCTATGAGAACCAAGAAGACTGGACTACCCATTACTGCTCTGGGGTTTCTAACTTGACCCTTTTCAGCCCAAGCTCAGAGACTGTTCCTGAAAAACTGACAAAGGTCTCACTGCACATTTCAGCAGCATGAGAGACCCTACCATGGCCCTCAAGTGGAAGCTGGATAAAACAAAAACAATAAAATAAATTCTAGGCCAACATTCATGTATTCACTTAGTCAGCCAGCCAACCACTACTGCCATCTGATGTGTGCCAGACACTGTGTGGGCGCGGGAAGTATAGAGAAGAATTAGGAAATGATTCTTGCTCACAAACAACTTAAAATCCAGTAAGACATCAGACATTAGGGAAAATAAACAAGTTGGCAGGAAAGAGATACCTGCTAGCTAGCATCTACCCATGAAGGCTATGAACCAACCTACGATGTGCCCACAGTGAGACCCCAGTACTTGTTAAAGTTTAAGTAAAGTGTGGCATTAAACTTCTCTCACTATTAACAATGAACAAGTTAGAAACATGACTTTTTCCAATGCATAATTTAACAATCACCCCCTCATCCAGGACTTCCCGAGTTATATTTGCTCCCAAGTCATGTCCAATCCCAAAGAGGATTCTAGGCTCAGTCATAGGATTTGCCAGGACCAGTCTTCAATCGTGCACCTCTAATCCCTGGTACTGGGCCCGGGTCACCTAGTCCAGACCCCTCCTCCTCCTTATGTGTTCCCCTCTGGAATCTTCTATCCATTTGTGTTAACAGAACTCAATCAGGACCATCTCAGTCCTCTAACTTTGAGTCTAAAGTATCATCTCAGACCTAACAGTCTGATTCTAAACATAAGATTCTAAAAAGTTTGAACTTCAAAGTGAATGTGTTGGAGTCTCTGTTCCTTTCTTTCCGGGAACCTCTTTGGCCCCTTTATGAACCCTTCCCCAGGTGAACAGTCCAGCATTTTAATAATCTCAAGAGTAGAGTGAATAAAAAAATAGCCAGATATTCCCCCATCCCATTTTTATTCCTGGGCATGCAGGAAAATGATTTATCAGTTAGATCTGATTCCATGATTAGGATGAGAATGCAATGGCACCTGGTATTAGGAAACAATATCAACATGGACACTTAATAGGTGACGAAACATGTAGAAAGCAACAACCAAAACCTGATTGGGTTCTGGAAGGCCACACTTATTAATCATTTATGTCAACTGCTCACCATATATGTTTGAGTACCATGCAGCACAACAATAATTATGTCATTAAAATGTATGTAAGTCAATTTTGTTACAGAATTTCTCTCTTTCATATATATATGTATGTATATATACGCATACATATATACATCAGCTGTGTACCACATAACAACATTTTGGTCAACAATGAAACAAATATATGATGGTGGTCCTATAAGATTATAATAGAGCTGAAAAATTCCTATTGCCTACTGGTGTTGTAGCCATTGTAATGTTGTAGTGCAATGCCTCACTCACGTGCTTCTGGTGATGCTGATGTAAACAAATCTGTGCTGAGAGTTGTAAGAAAGTATAGCACATAAATTATGTACCATACATAATATTTGATAATGATAATAAATGACTATGGTTACCAGTTTATATATTTACTATATTATACTTTTTATCATTATTTTCGAGTATACTCCTTCTACTTATTAAAAAAAGTTAACTGCAAAACAGCTTCAAGCAGGTCCTTCAGGAGGTATTCCAGAAGAAGGCATTATTATCACAGGAGATGACAGCTCCATGTGTGTTTTTGCCCCTGAAGACCATCCAGTGGGACAAGACGTGGTAGAAGACAGTGATATTGATGATGGCCTAGGTCAATGTATGTGCTTGTGTCTGAGTTTTTAATAAAAAAAGTTTAAAAAGTGAAAATAAAAGTAAATTTTAAAAATAGAAAAAACCTTATATAATAGAATAAGGATATAAAGAAAGAAAATATTGTGTATAGTTGTACAATGTGTTTGTGTTTTAAGCTAAATGTTATTACAAAAGAGTCAAAACTTTTTAAAAATTGAAGTTTGTAAATGAAAAAAATTATAGTAAGCTAAGCTTAATTTAGCTTTGAAGAAAGAAAAATATTTCTTATAAATTTATTTCAGCCTAAGCATTTATGAAGTCCACAGTAGTGCTATGTCCTAAGCCTTCACATTCACCCACCACTCAGTCACTGACTCACCCAGAGCAACTCGCAGCCCTGCAAGCTCCATTCATGGTTAAGTGCCTTATACAAGTGTACCATTTTTTATCTTTTATACAGTATTTTTACTGTACCTGTTCTATGTTTTGATACACAAATACTTACCATAGTGTTACAATTGCCTGCAGTATTCAATACAACAACATGCTGTATGGGTTTGTAGCCTAGGAGCAATAGGCTATACCATATAGCCTAGTTGTGTAGCAGACTATACCATCTAGGTTTGTGTAAGTACTCTCTGTGATGTTTGCACAAAGATGAAATTGCCTAACACCACATATCTTAAAATGTATCCCCATTGTAAAGCAACATACGACTACAAATATATATATATATATATGTGCACACACACACATACTATATACATACTATGTGTGTGTGTATACATATATATATATTCTGGCCTCCTAATTTTCCCTTGATCAGTACAACTCTCCTCTTACCACTTTAGAAAACAGGAGGGCATGTGGCTCCTAAAATGCCTGAGTTATGGCAGACACTACCCCCATCATTCATTCCACTGACTATTTCACTAACAGACAAATAGAGGCCATTTCAAAAAGTACTGATTGGAGAGTCGCATGGCTGAATGTCCACTCACAGGAATTTGGCAGGAGTGATACTACCAAAAGACCTTCTAGTATTCCACTACTATTTATCCCCTCCTCTTATGCGTGGAGCAGTTTCCATGGTCTGTCCTCTCTTAGAGGGCCTCCTGCCAGTCTCCACCTAGAGCCATCCTCTTCCTAAATCAGAACCCTGGAATCCTCCATTGCTTCTTCTCAGCCCACATACACAGAGGCAGGGAGACAGAACAACCGATGGGGAAGAGAGCACTGAGCTAGATGACTGCCATGGTGGGTGATCCCTGGGTGAATCCTGCAGACTTTGTCTATGTCCTCCTTAAACCTACTGCTTTACTGAAATACTGTTCACTTCCAGGAAAATCCACATGCCTGTGGCTCCTCCAGCCTCCACCACACTCAATCTCTTTCTTTTCACTTTCTCTTCTCTATTCTGGCCTTCTCCAGACCCCCTTCTCTCATTATCCCTTCCCCACTCTCCCTCCTTGCAATCATTCTCCACCCAGGATCTCTATGTCTCACCTCCACTTTTGTTCACATCCAAAAGCTGAACCTGTTAGCCAACTTTTACCACAACTAACTTTACAATAAATATGCCAAGAACACAACTGTTGCCTTTATTAGACATTTTCAAGCATTCTAAGAAGCGACAGCATTGGATAAATCCATCCACTCAGCCACTCTAGGGCATTCATTTTGGCCACAAGAATGCAAGCTTCCTCTCTGACAGACTTGCACACACATGGTTGGTAACTTGAAGAGGAAGGATCCTTTATGGTGTCACGGTTAATTGAAAGCATCAACTCATCAAGTTTTACAGACCAAATTATTTTCCCGTTTGATGGTACAGAACTCTTGAGCAGATTCCAACATCATTTCCAAGAAACATTTTCCTCTGTCTCCAAGAGAACTCATGGCTGATCTCTATTCAGAAGTAGGTCAATCTCCCATCTGAATGAGAATATAAATTTGACTCCTCAATTTTTATATCTCATATCAATTTGACTGAATTCTTATGTAGTATCTAAAGTATATGAATCAACAAGATTCTATTGAATATAAAAAATGATAAGCACTTTTCAATGCCTCATCAAGGAAGTCCTCAACTATAGCCAAAAATATGCTAGAAATTTGTTTATTTTTTTTTCTTGGTCTCCTATTTTTTTTAGATACACCATGAGTTAAAAAAAAATAAGCCTACATTCAAATGCAATTAATAAGCTATAAACATATAACAACACAGTAAGTTCACAATAAAACATACAGAAATAGAAAATGGTAAAGAATGAAAAAATAAATAAAAATAGAAGGTTTGATATTTACTTCTTCTAACCCAATGGATTGTCTTATGCACCTTAAGAGTTCTACATTCCACAATGAAGACCTCCACTCCCACCTATAAGAGATGTCACAGAAAAATAGTGCTGTGCCTTAGCTTCGTCTGGGACAGATGACCCTGTCAGCTCCATCCCCACCTTCTGTCCCAGCTGCCCATATCCAGGTTTATGATCCCATTTTTTACAGCTGCAACCCTATGCTAACAACTTTTCAAACTTTATGTATATAAAATACAATACAAAACAAGCAGTGGCGAATTGAATGGGGAAAGGAGATAAGAAAGATTTAAAAACTACCTCCACATTTAGGTCATTGGAAAAGAAGTACACTCTTAGGAAGATGGTAGCACTAAAGGAGAAGAGAATGTTAAAAATGTTAAAAAAAAAAAAAAAACTTTGCTTAGTTTATGTACAGAGTTTGTAGGAACAAAAATCTTTCTTCCACTCTCTCTGTGTAAGATTTTCTGAACATTTTCCAGAATTACTGAGATGGAAGCCCTACGATACAGTGACTGATTCCAGGCAATGTCCTTATACCATAAGCAGAGACTACCAACAGTGGAGGTGCTACCAAGAAGCCAGGTACAAGAATTTAAAAGCAATAATAAAGCTGAGTAAAAGTTAATCTGATTTTCATTATCACCATGCATGGCAATTCTAAATAATATCAGTAGTAAAATACTCCTCCCCCAAAACATTGTTAATTGAAGTGCCAAACAATTGTTCTGATTATTGTTGAGTTCTAACAACATATATGTAAGCTTCAAATTAGCACATTTTTATTATTTATCATTTAATAAACATTGTATTCTACATGGAAGTTAACTCAGAGAACTTCCAGTTATACAGTTGGCTCCTACATACTCAGCCTCAGCTACACACTTTCATTGGTAAAGTAAGATCGTAACAGTTCAGAATCCTTCAAGTTTGCTTCTCACAGTCTGTCTCCAATCCCTGTGCTACTTCATACTCCTGCATTTAAACAGTAGATAATAAATAAATAACAATAGCCCAGTGGTTGTACAAATTAATAGAACATGAATTACAGATCAATTTGATCATTCTATATGATTATATGAGTTTAACCGTGTTTAAAATTTAAATTGAAACAGAATGCAAACTGTGAAATATGACATTTTTGTTTGGTAAGTGAAAATTTTAGTTTACATGTAAAATATTGTACTGAATTTAAACAATATCTTTAAGTTTTTAATAGCTAACTTTTTGTTTTAAAACCAAAGGCTGAATCAAGAATGATTGTTACTAATCATTATATAATTATTACTAAACATCATTTTGTTATAAAAGGACAAGAGTGTTAAAATGTGATCTCCCCGGGTGACAAATATGCTAGACATGCCACTGACTACAAGAGGTTCTCCAGAGGAGATGGTCACTGTCCCTGTTGTCCAGGCTTATTTTAACCCAAGAGCACTAGCATGTGTTCCTTTTATCTTCTCTTTCCTTGCTATTCCCCAAAAATTGATTAATCAATGCAATTTAATTCATATTTCTAAATCTGTGCTCTTCTGGTCATCCACTTCTCTCCCAGTCTAGTTTTCTTTACATGATTCACTAAACGTGTGTGTGTGTGTGTGTGTGTGTGTGTGTGTATTTCTCTTTTCCTATTACAGTATTTCTTTTCGTAGATGCAACTGTGTACTGGTTACTCTCAAATTTGTATCTCTGAACCCTAGACACACATACCTAACGCTATGCCACAGCTCCCCCTAGATGTCTAATAGGTGTATTAAATTGACCATGCTCAAAAATGATTTCATGTTTCTATCATATCTTTTCCTTGGGAACCCCATTTCAATGAATAGCATCACTCTTCAAAAAATTATTCAGAACAAAAACCTGGCTCTCCCACTTCTCTGTTTCTCCTATACTCAGCATCCATCCGTAACCCCTACAGGGGCTCCACATTCTATAAATAACGCCAATCGATCCATTCTCACTCCTTCCCCAACTGCCATCCGAGACCTAGAGCTCTGTAGAAGCCTGCGGCCTGATCTCCCTGCCTACCTGCTTTTCTCCACAGTCTCTTCCACAGTGACCATAGTAAGCTTTATAAAACATAAATCATCTCATGTCACTTCCCTGAGCAAAACACTCCAATAATTTCCTGTTACATTTACAATGAAACCCAAAGCCCTTACATTGGTTTACAAGCTGTATGTAACCAGGCCCTGGTTGTATCTCTGATCTTCTTCTGGCTTTTCTGCCTCTTACTTCACTCGGTTCTAGCCACACTGCCATTGCTGCTGTTCCTTCGACACACCTGCCATCTCCTTGCCATAGGCTCTTCACATTTGTTTTCTCTATAGCCTGGGCCATGTGTCCCAGGTCTTTCCAAGGGTCACCCCCTCTCTTCTTCAGGTCATTTTACCCTTTCTGAGACACCTTCCCTGAACACACTGAATTGAGTGCAGTAGCACAGTGGCATGCTCTATTGCTTTGCCCTGATTTATTTTCTTAGGGGCATTTTTCAATACTGGACATATTACATATTTCTTTGTTTACTGTGTGTATTTATCTCCCTCATTAGAATATAGTAACAAGAGGGTAAGGATCATGTCTACATTGCCCATCACCAAGTCACCAGAGCTAGTCTTGGTACAGAGAAGCTCTACAAATACTCATTGAATTAACAAATGAATTAATCGACCTGATTTTCATAACAAATCCATTTCTGTGCTTTTGCTTATTCTCTATTGAGAAAGCATCCTTGCCATGTTGCTGGCATCCCTGTACTCCATTCTTAAAGTGGCCCAAGAGAGATATGTAGAAAAAATAGCTGTTCATCAGAGGGCATCTCGAGGAAAGGGGGCAGAAAGGCTGGTCACAGAGGGAGAGCCAGGCTTCTCCAGCTCTGACCACCCCCAATCATAGTCACCCAACAGCCATTCTCTGCTTCTTCATCTTGCTCTGCTTCCAACCGGATTCATTTGCAGTGGCCGTGTGCCCCGTCCTGGACAGTGAATCACAGCACTCTTGCCTCTTTGGCCATATATGAGCCTCAATCCCTTATGCACTATTCCAAAATCTAAAAGGCTCTGAAAGCCAAAATGGTTTCTCTAAATTTGAGGCTAACTCATTTGGTAGAAACAATTGGCATGGCCTAGTATGAGGCTCTTCATGGTCTTTATTTACCCCAGGTTAATATTCATACATTTTGCAGCAGACGTATTAATGTGTTTCATTACAGAGTACAGATCTAGACCTCGTTGGTATTAATATAACATAATATACAGAATTTGCACTTTCCAAAATCTGAAACATCCCAAGCTCTAAAACACAGCTGGGGCCGGGTGTGGTGGCTCACACCTATAATCCTAGCACTCTGGGAGGCTGAGGCGGGAGGATCGCTCAAGGTCAGAAGTTCAAGACCAGCCTGAGCAAGAGCAAGACCCCGTCTCTACTAAAAATAGAAAGAAATTAGCCAGACAACTAAAAATATATAGAAAAAATTAGCCGGGCATGGTGGCGCATGCCTGTAGTCCCAGCTACTCGGGAGGCTGAGGCAGGAGGATCGCTGGAGCCCAGGA